>JAKNSH010476768.1:0-18244 GCA_027790015.1 Cymbopogon flexuosus
CCTTGCCCTGTGCGCAGCGCCCCGTTTAACCCTAGGGCATCCGCAGACGCAGCCGCCCCGTGCACCTACGCGCAGCCGCCATATAGCCACCGCCGCCGCAGAGCTTGCGCCGCCGTCGATCTCCGCCGTCACGGCGTCCCCGGCGACGTTAACTCTCTCCAGACCCGCCGTCGATCTCCGCCGTCACGGCGTCCCTGGCGACGTGAACTCTCTCCAGACCTTCTCAGCGAGGTGAGGAAGGCGCCGGTACCTTTTGCGCTCTCTATCTTCGTCACTGCGCGCCGCCTCCGTTCGCTGTTGCAGCGCCGCCGCGTGCGTCACCGTCACCTGCCACCGTTCGCCGACGCGATCGCCCCAGCCTTGTCCGCAACGTCGAGCCGCACCCGCCCGTGCCGTTGCCTTAGTACGTCTGCCGTGACCCGTAGAGTCGTCGAGCCGGACGCAGGCGAGCTTCGTGCTCACTCACACACACCATCCATAGCGCGCCGTCGCCTCCCGCCACTCGCCGTCGCTGCCAAGCCGCGCATAGTCCACCAGGCCGCCCTCGTCACCCCTGTGCCGCCCGCACATCTGGGCGATCCCTGGAGCGTCGTTCCGGCAAGCTCCGGCGAGCCCTCGCCGTCACACATGGCCGCGCCGCCCCGGCGACCACACCTTTGCCTGGAAGTTTTTTAGAGAAGGCCCACGTTTTTGCAGTTTATTTTCCGAGTTTCCCAGGTATTTGTACTCGAGAGGTCCTAAAGTTTTATAAATGCTGTTTTCTTGTGTGATAGACTAGATTTATTTATCCCGTCTCTCCTGCTTGCTTCATGCAGATCAGGATAAGGTTGATGCTATATGCGTTGATCATATCCCCATTGAATATTATGATCTAATTTAATAAATTGGCATGTCACTATTGAAGTTCCACCACCTAATCCTCTGATTTTGAGAATGGTCAGCGACGAGGTTGCGGATGCATCACCATTCCGGTTCTTTTATTATCATATAATACATAGAATATTGTGTGATTTCGTATTGTTTATGAACAAGGTAGCAAATTTCATCCCAGCACGAGTAGCTACGTCTGCATTGCCAATGTCGTTCGCAATTCCACATGCCCATGTGATGACCACGAGGCATTTGGAATTTGGTGGATCGGCGGCCAAGCAAGCTCAGAAAGTTATCTACACATACTCATTTTGTCAAAAAGGTACGTACCTATACTTAGCAACTTCGTCTATGATAGTACATTCTGAGAGAGATAATAATACTACTAATATAATCACATGCGTCAGAAAAGTATATGTGCATACTCCCAACCTGTATATATATACTAACCTACAACAAATGAATATATTCTCATACTCTCTTTGTTTGGACCTACATTCTCATACTCTTATATATAATTACATATATACTCTGTTCTAATACATGCATTTTGCTTGGTCCTCGTTAAATATGTGTATGTTCGTTCTCTCCTTCGCTATACATACAAACAAGTATCTATCTAAGCATATATATCCTTTCTCAAATAATGCGTACGTACTTCTTCTACCATAGCAGTACGTAAGTATGCATCCATTACTAGCTGTTTTCGGCTGCTTTCACATTGATGCATATACGGCAGTATGTAGAAAAATAGTATTAGACAGTTGTTTCCTGCTTACCCATTTTTTGAGTTAGTTACTTGATGTCCTGGTAGCTACTTTTGATTACAGTTACCAAATGTCTATATATGTCATATTGATCCTGATTTCACACTTGATGAATAAAAAGATTCCTTATTTCCAAATGTAGTACCGCCTCTACTTTTTCTATCTTGTTGATGCAAGAAAGAAATTTCATCACAATACTCATCCATTAACCATAACTGTGACACTTTTCACTTTTGTATAATTTATTAGACTTCTGGTATCCAAATAATCACCTCCCACTTAATGTTCTTTTATTTCTTGCCTGCTTTACTTACAAGTTTCAATATTATCACAGTGTGGTTCATAATGAACATTAGAGCGTTCTGATCGGCCCTGAAAGCTGTAATGGCCTACATACAAAACTGGACTGAAGGTCAGTGATAGTAATAAATGAAGGTAATATTTAATCTGCTTTGCTATTTCTTGATTGTTTCTACCCTTCTAAACAGTTATTTTCTTGATGCCTTTGCGGTAATTATAGTTTAATGATGGAATCAAACATGAGTAGTTCATTGGTCTACTTTAGTCTTTGTTTTTCAATGATTTGCTTTTATCTCTGTTGACAAATTATTTTACTGATGATAATAGAATTGATGTAATGAACAATGTGACATTATAAGGTTGCCTAGTAGGTGTCTATTTAATGGAATGGGCATATTAAATAACATTAGTAAGAAGGGCGGTTTATATATTGTTTCTTATCAACAAGGTCCAGTAATATTAATAGCCAAGCCGCCTGCTGTACAATGTTCTCTAATAAAGCATCTTGTCCAATCTTTTATAAGAGGAAAGTTGCCTCAAACACCATGGCCTCCCATTTTGCCACGTGTCTGTTTTTAAGCACATTGGGTGTTGAAACAAAATGGACCACATTCTCCGGTCCCTAAAATCGATAGCAGTTAGCAACATATGGTCCACGTCACTCTTTATATGCAGTATTTAAAGTGCTAACCATATAAGATTTAAAATTGAAAAAAATAAAAAGAATAGGATCCTGTCTAAGACTTTTTTTTTTCTAGAATACGCATAAGTGTGCAAATCGTTGTATTAAGAAGCACAAATGTTTGTACAAGATATTGGCGCATGACCAATATCTAAGACTTAAAACTTTTTAAAATAATTTTGTGAGTTACCTAAAGCCACTAGGCATTATTATTCAATATTTTAAGGTATATAGGAAGGCATTGGTCAATAGGTATAAGGATTTTCTTGAGATTTTAGCAACTTTACAATTTAAAATCGACCACGAGATTATTGTATTTTAAGGTAGTTATGGGGTCGTGGGAGCAGCGTGTACACTGCTCGGCTTCGACTTGCAACTGGACCGGTCCTTTTGGCAGGGCCTACGCGCTAGGTGGGAGCGTGGGCGCCGTGGCGCTCGTGCGGCCTGCAAAGCACGCTCTGCGGATCTTGCCGCGGTGAGTGTGGCACAAGCGTTACAAGGCATGCATGCTAAAGATAGGCAGGCTCTAGCCGTTGTTGCTGACCCCCCCTCCCCCCGCAGTACGTCTCGACAGGCGGCGCTGCAACGGAGAGGCTGTCTTGGAAGTTGTTGAACAATGCCACCCTTGGTGAAGCCTTTGCACTTGGAATGTGTGTTACTCGCAGCTCACCATGGCGACCTTCTCCCCGACAAAGTGTATATCTAACTCGATATGCATCGTGTGCCAGTGGTGTACACTGGATTCCGCGACATGTATACCGAAGAGATGTTGTCATAGAACACTGCTGTCGCCGACGGTACCCTGCAAACAAGTTCGCCGAGGAGATGCTGGATCCATGAACACTCGGATATGGCGTTGGCGATGACGCAATACTCCGCCTCGGTGCTCGACCTCGATACCGTGTTCTATCGTTTAGACGATCACGAGATAAGGGAGGATCCAAGGAAGATGCAGAAGCCGGAAGTTGATCGCCGCATGTCCGGGCATCCGGCCCAGTCTGCGTCCGAGTACGCGGTGATCATCGGCGTTTGAGGACGCCGAGAGTGAGTGCATCTTTGATGTACGGATGCGCTCTTCAGCATGGTCTAGTGCACATTCCGTGGTGCGTGCATATGGAGGCAAACATGCTGCACGGCGTACGCAATGTCTGGATGCGTGAGCGTCAGATATTGCAGTGCAGCGGCAATGTTTCTGTAGGAAGTGACATCGTCGATGAGCTTGCCGTCGGATGTGGATGGCTTTTGGCTTCGTGTCCGCTGGTGTAGCAACAACATTCCAGTGCTCCATGCCATTACATTGAAGCATGTCCTCGGCGTACTGTCTTGAGTTCAGAGAGGAAAAAGCCATGCTGATGAAGTCGCATGCTAATATGGGGACCAAATTGGTTGCGTTTTGCTAAAGCCAAGTTGACAGAGCAGCATGTGTACCAGTGTGCCGAGGTGCCATAATGGAAATGAACTATGCTTTCAAACCTTACATAAAGGACACAGTTGTATCTCTGAAATTTTATAGACCCAGAATAGTTAATTTGCTACGGTAACTAATTAACCCTAGTTAAAGCAACATGTTGGGTTCATATATACGTTAGAACAGCTCGCTAGCTTGCTGTATTCCAATGTTTATTTACAACTCTACGCATCTTAGTCCCCCTATTTCCATGGAAGATGATTCACATCGCGCGCTTGGCATCATTATATATAATTAAACCTATTTATGTACTTGTTATCCAAAAAACGAAACGATGTTTATGTACAGACTATACTGGACAGCTGTCGATTGCCACCAAGCTACAACGAGATTACCCACCATAATTCGGCCGAGAAGCTAAAACTCGAACCAGGCTGCAAGAAACAAAACTCGCCACGCAACACGAGTTGGCTGACTTTTGTTCAACTTACTTATCTCTAGTGTTTCATCCATCACAGCCAAAGCGAATGGTTCACAACACACAGGAGGGGGACGTACCCAGTGCCGTAGGCTCCTGCACCGTGGGGTCTGGGGAAGGGAAATTAGCCAACAGCCTTTCCCAGGAAAACCAACTAAATAGTAGAAAACAGAAACTAAGCAGGCTACTACTGTGCTCTGGTAGCAAAATAACTGCTTCAGGTGGATTATTGAATCGCTTCAGTCAGAGCGCATCTCCATCTCCTTCCTCACAAACACCTGCGCACCGCGCACAGTCGGTTTTGGTTTAGAGGACGAAGAGCAGGCAGAAAACAAGTCAGTCATGTGTGGTGGTTGTGGGGATCTTCTTACCATTGCGGCGTTATCCGCCGATGAACTTGTTGAGGTGTCAATGTACTCGAACTGCTTCAGGTGGATTATAGAATCGCTTCAGTCAGAGCGCGTCTCCATCTCCTTCCTCACGTACGTCATTGAAGTAGGGGTGCTCCGGGGCCTGCTTCGCATGGATCCGCTTCGTCGGCTGCTACACCAGCATTTTCTGTGCAGCACACTATGCTAGAAATCTGTAGGCCACTTGTAGTCAGTTGGATGCATCAATGTGTTCCATTTCCTATGCCTCTCGTACTTTGGTTCATAAGCCAAGGGACCATCCTTGTCGAAGAATGGTGCCCCTCGAGCACACATTTCTCCATGATGAACTTGCAGATGTCCATCTTGACTTGCCTGAAGCATTTCTTGACGGCCTGCATCTCTCCCCAATATTTGATTCCTTCCTTGAGCATCTTCCAGCTTTGGGTGTAATCTTTGCACTCCCTCAGGTACTCGCAGTTCAATAGGCCACATGACTTCAATCCAAGGGGTTGTTTGTCGCACTATACGATCGATACACAAAGCTTTAGAAGAACATATATGTACGAAAAGCAAGATTGAACATGTGAAATACGTATCGAGAAATCATGTCAGATTTTGATGTGGTCCTTTAGATTCTCCTTGCACTTTTCAGTTCTTATGTCCCAACATTTTGGATCCTTAATGTACTTCTTATAAGCCATGCACGAAATGTACAGTGTTAGCAACGATTGAATACATACAATAATTGTAAATGATGAAAAAGCTCGGAGACTTACGCTTTCAAGCAATCTTCAAAGGGCTTGTACCCTTTTTTGTTTTGTGCATGCAAGGAGTCAAATATGTAGGCCCTGCCATCCTGAGGACAGATCAGAAATGCAACCCAGTGTCCCTCAAAGCCCGTGTTGCACCATTGAAACAAATATAGGTTAGTACGATGAGAAAGCAAGATCCTAGCCACTTATTATCTCTACGAGAGCTGCGTTCGACTTACCCAAAGTGATAGGCAGCCATGATACACCATGGCCCATCCAGCTTGAGCTTCTTCATTACAGAGTATATGTAGTCTGCCAATATCTTCTTCTCCTTTATCATATTGTTTTCATATTTCTTCTCTCTGCCGCACGGTCAGATCTGGGATCCATTATCTTGTATCCCTTGACGCAACTCTCATTAATATGCATCAGAGAGAGGAAAAGAACAGAGTGTTTCTTTTTGTTGCTTTCAATGGCACTCATCCTAGAAGGACAAGTCATTGTTGCATAATAAGTATAGATGAGTTGACGTATACGAATGCTGATATCTATGGAATTAAGTCACAACTCTTCACTTACAGAGAGAACAGGGCGAGTTGGACGTCATGGTCTTCTTCCCATAGCAGCCTGTACATGTCTTTGAAGTCCATGGGGATAGTAAAATTGTCTCCGGGCAAGTGGAAGTACTCCACTGAATCTTGACATTGAAACTTGACATTCCCCTTTTTGACGCTTTCATGTACCACAGATGAAACTTCCTATCCCACTCTTCTTCTTCGAGCAGCTTCTGCTTAGGTATCAAGAACTTCCCATGCTTGTAGTGGCCGAAATAGTCCTCCGACTTGGGAAATAGACGATGGGGATCATCAGCAAGCCTGGAAAAATAGGGATATATCATTTTATGGGATACAAATCTGAATTGAATGCTGCTATGCTTGACTGTGTACCTTTCAAACGTAATCGTGTACAGGAGGTGTGTCGTGTCCATGCCTGTGCTCGCCTCCATACCTCCAGGTTGGCTTGTTGCAGCAGACAATGTCTGCATCCCCGCTTCCCCCTTCGTACATCCTGGTCCTCCATTCGGGCCGGTAGGCTCAATGACGGGAGGTGGAGGTGGCCCGCTCCTGCTCGGCTGGCTTGCTAGCATCGTCTTGTCCCCCGGTGATGCCTTTGAACCCCCGCCTCATCGGTCGGGCCTGGAGGCGGACATTGCGGAGGGTTCTTGCCTAGAGGCGGACATTGCAGACCAACACAGATGTAGGAATAAGGATATGAATATGTAATCCCCCACAGATATAACACTAGTTTTGCTCAGGCACCACTATCATTTAGTTTTTTCTTATAGTAGGCTAGTAGATCATAGACACCGTACTACAAATTTAAGAGTAATTGTAGCCTCTGCAACATTCATTTTTGACTGAGTACTGACCTCAAGATCATATCCATCATCATCGAGACCAAGCACAAGAGTGTAAAGCTTAGTCGGCTCCCCCTCCCACTGGGGAACTCATGCCAGTCGGGTAGGTTGCCCACGCCTAGCCACACCTCCGCATTCGGGGTGCCCATCAACCTGGCATTCCAGGAAACAAGATGGATTGCCATTAGTATATATTAAACAGTCACCACTCGCCAAGGCGAATACTAATCGTCAGTATCAAAGAATGAACTATAGCACTAGGGACATTACTTTAATGGCAACGTATCCTATGGAAACCAGGCATCCCGTGCAAACTTGGAAACTCTTGATCTGCACCTCAGGATGCCCATCCAATGGCTCAGGCGTGAGGTGGGACTTTTTCACTTAACCGCCCGCCAGCCCACTAAGTAATCATGTTTTTGTCCAAATGACCCCCTCCGATCCTATTCTGCCCAAAATCAGCCGCGTCCAGTCGAAGTCGCGCCTGGTCACGTTGCTTCGACTGCTCTGCCGCTGCAGCCGGTCTTTCTTTCTCTCGTCGCCGCCCGTCTTTCTTTCTCCCGTCGCCACGTCCAATCGAAGATGGATCACCGGCCGCCGGACTTAAACGTTGGTAGTCTGTCCGGTCCTCGTCATGGTGTGCAGTCGAAGATTGCGCCGATGATTGGCCGGCCGTCGGACTCATCTTCGGGGATGGTGCCCACGAACTCCACTCCGATGATGGCCACGAAAAGGATGTGTGGAAAATGCCATCAATTAGTAGGTTTTAGTTTTTGTTCACTGATCTTCACGATCATAAGAGTTCAGATGCACACGACAGTTTCACCTTTGGGGCAAGGGACTGAAAACCAGGTGATATATGTTGCATGCCGTTTAGTTTTCTCTCTCACTGAAGAATCATGAGCATGTAGATCGATTGACTAAAAGATGCTAGCTCTGAACTGAAGAACTGCAATGAGTCATGTTTCAGAAAGCAACAGGGGCTGAAATCGACATTGCAAGCTGAAATCGACATCAGTTCATTCCATAGATTTTGCAAGCTAAAATGGATTTTAGTTCATTCCATTGCAAATTCAGACATACTCCCTCTGTCCCGAAAAGAAAGTCGTTCTACGGCTGAGTGCTTGTCCCAGAAACAATGTCGTTTTAGGCCTGTACAGGTCCTGCAGCCTATGTATCCTTGTCTCCTCGCATGCCTTGTTCCCTTTGCTAGGCCAAGTGGGTGTGGTTCTCTGAGACATAAATGCATGATGGGAACGGAGACAGAAGACAGGAAGAAAGAGAAACATAGGTCTGTAGGTCTAAAAAGCCATTGCCTTTGGTACCCACGCCGATTCCTAAAACGACTTTGTTTTTGGGACGGAGGGAGTACAAACATCCACACAGTACACATTGGCTAACTATCATGGTACCATTACAGATTTTTTTCCATCTTCAGACCACAACATTCCATTGCAAGCTGAAATCGACATTGCCCAGTTCATTCTATTACAATTTACAATTTTTTCAATCTTTAGAACACAGCTCCAGCAGGGTTCATCTTCTCAAGTCCACAGGGATCATGCCTCCACCCTTTAATGTGTCGATTGCCTCTAACATGAAGCATAGCACCATATCTAATGTATCAAAAACTCAAATCATCTCGGCATCCTTATCTAACAGACACCACATGGTCATTACCTGATGAAATAGAAAGGTGGGAGGGGATGAGCGCCACCACCAAATCTTACCTCAGAGGATGGGGCCACCAACGCTGGAGCGACTCAGCAGTTCGACGAGGACGCCGGCAGGGCCACTGGTCTCCGACCGTTGCGGCGAGGTCCGGCTGCATCCAGTACAGCGCGGCAGGGGTGGAGGAGAGCAGCAGCAGTGGCGGGGAAGAGCAGCAGCAGGTGCGGGGAAGAGCAGCAGGAGGGGCGGAGGAGAGCATCAGGGGTTGAGGAGGGGCTGAGGAGAGCAGCGCGGCGGAGGATAGGAGCGCGGCGGCGGAGAAGGCTGAGGACGGGAGTGCGGCGCATCTGAGAACCGGCTCTGGTCTGCCTGGGTTGGGGCGCGCGGGGGTTTTTTGCAAAAGTGACAGGGGCTGACGGGCGGTTAAGTGAAAAAAGTCCCACCTCGCGCCTATGCCATCGGATAGGCTTCTTGAGGTGCAGATCAAGAGTTTCCATGTTTGCACGGGATGCCTGGTTTCCATAGGATATGTTTCCTACTTTAATATTCACAACAGCTGATGCAATTCGGAGGTACCAGGGAAACGTATCTTGTTAGTAACCCACTTAGCTGCAATTTACACTAGGTTAGAATAAGTCTGAAGTAGTTTTCATCCACAAGTGACCTCCGAGTTTATCACAATTGTACCGAAGATGCATCCAATAGACCAAATGTCAACAGTCGTGGCGTTGTGCGTGGTGCCAAGCAGAATCTCAGAGGCCTATAGTAGAGGATGACAAACTACAGAAATGTTTCAGGTTAATTCAAATATTTATTTGATCCAATCCAATATGTGGGACCATGCATGGTACGGCTGATGGAAACCGACCTCATGGGTGTAGTTCTTCACTGGGATGGTGATGGCACAACTGAGGCCGATGTCAGCGATCTTGAGCGTCATGGTCTAGTGGTCCATGAGCACATTGTGCGGCTTGAGATCCAAGTGCAGTACCCCGCGGCTGTGGACGAAGGCCAGCTATTGCACAGCTGGTACATCAGGATCTACGAGCAGGCCGAGCACACAAACATGAAACATGGGCAACACATTTTCACAAACACCTGCGCACCGCGCACATTCAGTGTTGGGTTGGAGGAGGAAGAGCAGGTAGAAAGCAAGTCAATCACATGTGTACCTTCATGGTGGCCATGGGGATCTTCTTGCCATTGCGGCGGTATCGCCGATGAACTTGTTGAGGTCACTGTCCATGTACTCCAAGAGAACTGCTTCAGGTGAATTATAGAATCGCTTCAGTCAGAGCGCGTCTCCATCTCCTTCCTCACGTACGTCATTGAAGTAGGGGTGCTCCAGGGCCTGCTTCGCTTGGATCCACTTCGTCGGCTGCTACACCAGCATTTTTTGTGCAGCACACTACGCTAGAAATCTGCAGGCCACTTGTAGTCAGTTGGATGCATCAATGTGTTCCATTTCCTGTGCCTCTCGTACTTTGGTTCATAAGCCAAGGGACCATCCTCGTTGAAGAATGGTTGCCCCTCGAGCACATATTTCTCCATGATGAACATGCAGATGTCCGTCTTGACTTGCCTGAAGCATTTCTTGACGTCCTGCATCTCTCCCCAATATTTGATTCCTTCCTTGAGCAGCTTCTAGGGTGTAATCTTTGCACTCCCTCAGGTACTCGCAGGTCTATAGGCCACATGACTTCAATCCAAGAGGTTGTTTGTCGCACTGCACGATCGATACACAAAGCTTTAGAAGAACATATATGTACAAAAAGCAAGATAGAACATGTGAAATACGTACCGGGAAATCACGTCGGATTTTGATGTGGTCCTTTAGCTTCTCCTTGCACTTTTCAGTTTTTATGTCCCAACCTTCTGGTCCTTAACGTACTTATAAGCCCTGCATGAAATATACTAGTGTTAGCAATGATTGAATACATACAATAATCGTAAATGATGGAAAAGCTCGGAGACTTACGTTTTCAAGCAATCTTCAAAGGGCTTGTACCCTTTTTTGTTTTGTGCATGCAAGGAGTCAAATATGCACGGTGTCCCTCAAAGCCCGTGCTGCACCATTGAAACAAATATAGGTTAGTACGGTGAGAAAGCAAGATCCTAGGCAGCCATGATACACCATGGCCTATCCGGCTTGAGCTTCTTCATTAGAGAGTATATGTAGTCTGCCAATTCTTTCTTCTCCTTTCTCATATTCTCTTGATATTTCTTCTGTATGCCGCACGGTCGGATCTGGATCCATTATCTTGTATCCCTTGATGCAACTCTAATAATATGCATCGGAGAGAGGAAGAGAACAGAGTGTTTCTTTTTGTTGCTTACAATGGCACTCATCATGGAAGGACAAGTCATCGTTGCATAATAAGTATAGATGAGTTGACGTATACGAATGCAGATATCTATGAAATTAAGTCGCAAGTCTTCACTTATAGAGAGAACATGGCGAGTTGGACGATGTCAAGGTCTTCTTCCCACAACAGCCTGTAAATGTCTTTGAAGTCCACGGGGATAGTAAAATCGTCTCCGTGCAGGTGGATGTACTCCACTAGAATCTTGACGTTGAAACTTGACATTCCCCTTTTTGATGCTTCCATGTACCACAGATGAAACTTCTTTGTGTCCCACTCCTCTTCGAGCAGCTTCTGCTTAGGTATCAAGAATTTCCCACGCTTGTAGTCGCTGGGACAGTCCTCCGACTCGGGAAATAGACCATGAGGATCATCAAAAGGCCTGGGAAAACAGGGATACAAGTGTTAGTATCATTTTGTGGGATACAAATGGAAATTGAATGCTATGCTCGACTGTAACATTCCTTTCGAACGTAATCGTGTCCGAGACGTGTGCCGTGTTCATGCCTGTGCTCGCCTCCGTACCACCCAGTTGGCTTGCCAAATTTTGAAGGATAGCAAGCTCAATTAGCAAACTGTTGGAGATGCTCTAAAATCTAGATTCTTGCAGGCATTCCACGTTCCATCTCCGAGCATGGTACTTTTGCTGTGATGGTGGACGACTCGGCGGAGAAATTCCCGAGGCTGCCACGCTCTTCCTCGAAGAGGCCTACGACTCCGTGGGCGGCTGTGTCGATAGGCTACAGTAGGCACGTGGGCGGTTGCGACGACAGGCTGCAGTAGGCACGGCTGGGCCTCACCGCTGCCGCCTCGCCGCCCCCTTCCTCCTCATTGTCTTACGACAGCACGAGGAGGTCGTCCACAACGAAGTGGTCCCCGCCACACCACGTCACGACCTTTCTCGGCCTGCGCTCGCACCTTCGCGTACCCATACTCGGCTGCCGCCGCCTCCATTTTACGTATCCCCCCGCCTGGCCAACGATTGGCATGTTGGTAGAGCGCAGAGAGACGAGACGAGAGGAGGACACTAGGCTTGGCGCATGCGGGAAGAAGCCACGGAATTGTCCATGCGCACGCAGGAAGGAAACGGAGACGCGCTGGCTCGCAATGGCAGGGCCGATCCGCGCGCGGCTACGAGGAATAGAAAGTTGATAAAAATGGTGTTCAATTGGCAAACTATTGGAGACTGTATTTTCTTGTTTGCCAAATTTTGAAGGATAGCAAGCTCAATTGGCAAACTGTTGGAGATGCTCTAAAATCTGAATCCTTGCAGGCATTCCACATTCCATCTCCGAGCATGGTACGCATAAAATGGTGCATCCTCTGTCTTGTACTTTTGCTTCAATGAAGGTAACACTTTGAAGATCATCTGCTTTAGCGAGCACAAACTACAAGAGCTGGAGCTCGCAGCCAACTCCAGTGATTCCCGTAAAATTTGTTGTGTGGATATCGCTTGATTTCTAGTGGTATGAATGATTGCAGTTCAAGTCTCCACGATGACCAAAGTTGTAGTAATCACCATCACCCAGTTGTTGGAAAACACCATTGGATATCAAACTAAATTAAAACACAAGGCTAGCTAGCACTACATGCTTTGTTTGGAGGTATGGATAATGTGGTGCCCACCATGAGAAGCATCAAGCTCTACGACACCACGTCCAAAGGAATTCAAGATTTTTGACGCTTGTGAGGATACCTGCGACGCCTCGTCCAAAGGAATGGACAACACCAATCGTAATTTATGCTGACCAACAAAGATGTGACGTCAAGAAGTTGTGGTATGCTATATTTGATCCAGTGATAGACCCATATATTTTCATGACAAGCAAATGAAAGCAAATGAAGGGTTAGAACAAAAAGATGTAGTTAAGAAACTAGAAAATGAATATTATAAGCAATAGTAGATCAGATTTGAACCTTGCCACAAGAAAGATGCATGCATAGGCATCTGACTGATGAGCGACAATGCCTCAAGAGGTGGATACTACTACATCCGTGCAAGTAGTTGAAATGGCAACTTAAGCCAATATCTAAGTGCCGCACGCGTGGCAAAGGGTCACTGATGAGGGCGGTAGAATCACTCCAATGAGTGATCTCTTTGAGCAGCAGGGCCGAGACACTCATCGACATAAGCCAGCACGATTGGATCTTAAGAGATAGGAGCTTAGGAGTCCTCAGTGTAAGACATTTCAACAATCGAAGACATCTCATGGACAACTCCAAGAGCTTGAGGCGGCGAAGCCAAGGAGCTTGAGGCAGGTGGCTAACCACTAGTACCTATTATGAGGAGCATGTTTCAACCCATAAGAAGAACACTGCAAAAGACAAACATCATCGGGGTGAGCAGGTCGAAGAAGGCATTCTTCACGTCAAACCAGTGGATTGGCCAAGAGCTTGAGGCAACGAGTTTGGGGACCACACAGATCGTGGCCGAGGTAATGGGGCAAAATTAAATGTTTCCATTGCATGTCGATGTTGCGTGACCATGCTCTTACCAAATTATTTGATGGATTACATTATTCCACTGAAGATATAACAAATGTCAACATAACAAAAATTAAAAGTAGCTGGAACGCGTGAGAACCAAATGTGTTCCATTGGCATCATTATTGGCATAAACATATAATGATACCTCTCAAAAGGGTCAGCTGATAGATCGTGTACTTTTTGGAAAAATTGGTCGCAAAAGCGACTCAATCAATATGCTTTTTTTAGGGGTCAATATACTGGGAGAAACAAAGTCGAACTGAGCGCCCCTTAAAGAACCTCACCAAGTTAATATGCAGTAGTCGAAACCCATGTGGGAACCCTTGTGGATACTTCTGAGGCTACAGGACATGATTTGTAGTAGTCGAAAGCCGATTCCTAGGACACAACAGCTGGCCAACAAGGCATGCAGAGAGCTCTCTGAGATGCTGATATCAAAAAAGTGTCAGCTGCTTGAGAAGCGACAATTGGAGCAGGCTAGAGCCCTGAAGTGGGAAATGTGAAGAGTGGGTGAAAAATGGCAAACTGATGGTGTTAGGAGACAACTGTTGTACGAGTTTGACTCCTACAAGTTATTGAGGGTCAGGGATCATAGCCAGCTATCAAGGATAGTCCCCATGGGGATTGAGACAGAGGCGAGGCATGACGAAACAATGGTTAGGGCCACGGTCCACAAAGAAGACCCTGGCCCTAACCGGCGTTTCATCATACCTTGCCTCTGTCCCAATATCATGAGGACCATGCTGGATAGCTGGCTATGGTCCCCCACCCTCGATAACCTGCAGGAGTTTGACTTGTACAAACGTTGTCTCTCCTAACGCCATTAGTATGTTATTTTTGCACCCGCCAATGCTCACTAGGCTGCAATGGCTCGACCTCGAAACCCGATCAGGGTTGTGCTTGTTGCTGCACAAAATGGAGCCGCCACCCACGCCATGGCCCGTGGGAGGGGATACTTGGGAGAACGTTAATTAATATATAGCTGAGCGACCTCACAAGAGCAATTGCAGCATAGGTGCGCCGCTGCCGGCCTGGGCACAACCAGAATATTGCTGTTGTCCGAGTGAGTGGAATTCTCCGAGTACTTAATAGCTAGGCAGCCTTTTGCATTTAAGAAGAGTTGTTACACTGCTGTTTACTGCCCATTCCTGACTAATTGTCTCCGATGAATTGTTTCCGAGTGCTCACCCACAGTTAGTAAATTGCTATTTACTGCACTAGGAATGGGCAGGGTTCGGAAGCTGTGGGCATGGAATTTTGGATGAGGAATGACCAGCGTCTGAACTTTGGAGGAGTATAGCTCTGCTCTGAATTTTTGTCCGCGTGAACGGCATGGCGTGCACAGTAAATCAGCTATTTTCAGAGTTACATCCACTTTGGCTTCCATTTTAAAATGGATTATACGGACATCCATATATCCAATTCAACTAATATGTATTCCGATATCCATTTCCATATTTCCGTCCTTACTAGGAGGTTAAAATTTTTCTTGTGGATAGCGTTCCATGATAGAGTTCAATCGGCGTTGCAACTGACAAAGAGGAAATGGAAGGGATGGGAACAATGCAAGCTGTGTGGAGCTAGAATCCACTATTTCTTTGCTCCATTATATTGCTGCTTTTGCTTGGTTCTTTTGCTCGTGTTCAATGTTGCTTTTTGCCCACAAGCTAGTTCTACATGTTATTTCTCACAGATGAACACCGGTAATTCTTTTCTGTTGTGCAAGTTTAACACAGAGGATAAGGAAAACGAGGAATGACATGGTGTTCAAAGAGAAGCTGATCATTTACCGCCCGGTTGCAGTTCTTCACTGTTCCACGAGCCTAATCAAGCAATCGCCAATCCTGCAGGGTGTCAAGACTCAAGAGGAGCATGCTGGTAGAAGTAGTCCCAACTATGATGGCAGAGAAGTTGGCATAGCCATGTACACAGGCTGTAAACAGATTTGGACATGCGGTCTTGCCGCAATATGTTTTTGTATGCCTGCTCTGTAATTTTCCTTTTCTCACTACTCATCCTGCAAAGTAGGAATGCTTATTTGCTAGTTAAACAAATTAGGCGCTGGTACAATACATGCATTGTAAATTTCCCACTGTCAAGTGATGCTTTAGAGAATTATGTTTCTAACAGTAACGTATGATCCTCTGTCTTGCACCGTAAGTTTTTTAGTATCATCACCAATTTACATGATGTTATGAACTTGTCTCCTGTTTTTATACCATAAATACACATGCTGAAAGCCTAGGCATGTCTTAACCAGTTCAATTTAGTTCCTGCAGATTCCATTTAGCTAGCACACCCTTGGTTCATTCCTTGATCAACAACTGCAGCTAGATATAAATTATATGTAGTTAAAATGTTGAATTTGCTAAAAAAATTTATTCAGCATGAAACAGTGTATCGTCTGCCATTATATATCTATAGTGTGAACTTTGAAGCACCAGAGTCATTAAATACAGTTATATTCAGAAATAACATGAGTTTCACTATCACTCTCGACTAGGTATTTAGATGTATACAAGAGAGTGTACAACTTGAGATTTACTTTACTAGCATTTCCAAAATGGCTAGAAAAAGGAGGGTTTAATCCAAATAGGAGATGGCCAAGTTAGCCAAGGATAAACAACAGGTGTGACATGCTTTGCTCAGCCATGCTCCAAATACCAACTTCTCGGGGATAATACTTCAACATATTGACATACTCAAGGAAATCGTCGGTAACATAAGCACAATCAGGCTTTAAACCAGGGATATGTTCAACTGGATCACAGTTTGAACTATAACTCCGTTAGCTCAACAATGACCCATTCCTAAGGGTGTGCAGATTTTAAGTTTGTTTCTCTGATCCTTAATAAGTGGTTACACAATACCAGTTGTTCAGAGTAGATGATTAGAATGCAACACTTATGTTTAATCTAAAGGTAACTGATACTTCTAGATTGATATTAATTTATTCCAGTTATGTTGATCTGAAATTCTAACGATCCTATATAATTCACTATTCATACATATGAAACATCCGAGGATATGCTGGGGCAATTAAAAATAAAGGTTTTACGTTTCCCCAAATCTCTATTTCCTGTCAACAAGATCAATGGAATCTAATTAACTAAATGGGCTGACATTGCAAACCTTTGCGTTGACAAAGAAAAGGAAGCAACAGATACAAGAAACTAGCACCATATCACATATGCTTTTGTATGCAAACAACAGCTAAGACAAGAATTGAGGTTACCACCACATAAAACAGTATATATGTTATGTTTCTCCAAAGATTGACTTCTATAAACAGCCATGCAAAGTTAGCTTTTCTTTGCGACAAAAGAAGAATTATATTACATGATAGCAAGGTACATCAAGATATTACAAGCTTTTGTGACAAAATTGCACATTTACTGACACTGTCTGCAACTTAAATAGTAGGAAGAGTATATGTAAACAAATTGGAAGCAACAAATTAAACGCTATGAATATGAGCAGGAAAACTAAACTTTGGGCATTAGGCATAAAGACAAGACAATCTTCTGAATGGGCATCGAATTTTCATGCATCATCTGCAGAGGTGGCTGTCAAAGGAGGTTTTTCAAAAAGTTAGTTGGCTTCAAATTACGGCCTGTGAATGAAAGGCAGTAAGAATGTCTTCTAAATTCGAATTGAGCACCTTGAGAAGCTCTGTTGTCCAGTTGAAGCTGTCTGCATTGATTAGCTATCCACTGCTCATTGCAGTTGTTAGCGCATCCAAATACCATTTTATTTAGGACTTTTGCATTCAAAACAAAGAACTTGGCAAAGTCAACATCAGGTCTGATGCCCCAATTTTGCATTCAAAACAAAGAACTTGGCAAAGTCAACATCAGGTCTGATGCCCCAATAATTCACCACGACCACTTTTTCAAGATGAGACTCAAGACATTCAACTGGATCCAGTGGATTATAGCTCTGCTTATTTTCCCAACTCTCCTGTGGTCGAGACTGGATAACAAAGAAAGAAAACAGTTATTAAAGCAGTTACAAATGCAGTCGGCACTGTCATACAGTAGCTCACTAGATTACAATTGTGTCTAAATTATTCATATTGGCACATGAAGCAAGCAAAGGCAAAATTACTCACATGGATATACAGTTTCTGCAAGCGGGGGAAACACTTGAGGAAGCTAATAACTGAGTCCAGATTAGCCCCCCAAGTGTGAAGGGCCAAAACCTTTACAGTGTGCATTGAGGTTGTCAAGCTTAGGGCAATCATTTCCTGGACAAGAATCAGGAGACAACAAAATTAGTCACTAGTAGCACATATATAAATCTAGAATACAAAATAGAGGAATAGAAGTCAGCTGCTACCTCAAACACAGTGGTTCCAATATGGAGTTTAGTGATGCTATGGGACAGCACACACAATATCTCTAGTTTTGGCACCCGCACAACCCGGATTGCTTCCAAACCTATGACCGGGGAAAATGGTAACAATCTTTCAAGGCAAGGGGCATCTTGTATAATGAGAACTTGAAGCATGGTAGGATTTTGGAATCCACATGTAGGCCTTTTTTAGTTTCCAAAATTTGCCACCAAATTCACTATGCAAAAAGAAGATTCTCCGTCACATTAAAATGCCGGCACATGAATGGAGAACTAAATGTAGATGAAATTAAAAACTAATTGCACAGTTTGGTTGTACTTTGCG
>JAKNSH010477014.1:0-11933 GCA_027790015.1 Cymbopogon flexuosus
CCCGAAGAGCAGTTATTACCCTGAAGCTATGAATGTTGGTTTCTCCTTTTATGCAGTATGTGCTAAACCCCAATTTCTCACACCCTATTAGGAGCCCAAATGGCTGAAGCGGAGATCTGTTTAGAAGACACTGGCACCACCAAAACAATATTAAAGGGAAACCAAATATTTTCAAATATTGGCTAATAAGAAAATGGGAATATTATGACATTGCCAGAAGCAATGATCATAATGTGGGCACCAAAAGTGCCACACTGGTTTTCTCCATGGGTACTCCAAATATATGGTGGAAAGACTCCCTTTATCGCCATTGAGCTTGTACTACATGTACATAAATCTCATTGAGGAGTATGTTGCAATGAGAGCCATATCATTTATAGCAAAATATGGCATAACCGATTAGATCAGCCTGAGTAGTATGTTGCAAAATGTACATAAAAATATGGCATGACTGATTAGGTCATGCTGAGTGGTATGCCCAAATATATGTACATAAATTTCAGTGAAGAGTATGTTGCAAAATGTTTTATTGGAATGTTGCGACTATTGCAATTGCTATGCACGTGTGTAGCAAATGTATGTTTCAAATCTTATAGCTATCTTAAATGTATGTCGTAAGTGTTTCTTCCCGATGTTGTGTATGTTACATTGGCCATAATGTATGTTGCAAGTGTGCTTCATAAATATTTCAACCGTTTTGTCTCGATGTTACATATGTCACTGTGGTTATATATGTATGTTTCTTTTGTATGTTCCAATTGTTTCCATATGTTTCAAAAGGCTTTATTTAGTTCCTGTAAAATAAAAATTTTAGGGTCACATCAGCTGTTTTATTTTTTTATAGAAAGGGAATATATTAATATCCCGGCTTCTGCATCGACCAATGCATATGGATATTCTTTATCATAGACTAATTATGTTTCATGGGATGTCAGAAGGGTGTTCGTATAACAAAAAAGCCTAATTAGTGTTTACTGTAGCACGACATTGTCATAATCACGGACTAATTAGGCTTTAAACATTCATCTCGCAAAATACACGTAAAGTGTGTAATTAGTTAACTAATACTCTATATGTATGCCGCAACATTCGATGGAGGGTTGGAACTAAGGCCCTGTTTAGATTACAAATTTTTGCAATTCTGATATTGCAGCAGTTTTGTTTGTATTTGACAATTTATGTCCAATCGTAGACTAACTAGGCTTAAAAGATTCATCTCGTTATTTAGAACTAAACAATGCAGTTAGTTATTTTTTATCTAAATTTATTGCTCATACATGTACCAAAAGATTGATGTGATTGAGAGAAAGTGTAAAAACTTAGAATTTGGAATAAATGTAACAAGACCTAAACAAGACTGTCATATCTCGGTATATAGTAATAAAAAGGAAGACCATAGGGTCGTAGCACGCGTTCTGTGACTAGGGTATTGCAAGTTTCTGTAACTTTGGATACTATAGTATTTTTATTTGTATTTGACAATTAATATTTAAATATAGACAAACTAGATTTAAAAAACTCATCTTATAATTTACAACTATATAGTGTAATTAGTTATTATTTTTATTTTATATGTATATAAAAAGGTTGATACGATAGAAAATGTAAAAAAATCTAGAACTTTGACAGGCCTATCAGGAGGCCAGCACAGCACCCAAGGACACAGAACCACATGCCACTGCACCAGTAGACTTGGTCCCCCAAGTTGTACTATGTTGTACTACTAGCATGCAGCCGTCATGTGCTCCTGACATCTGTCTTTTGCATGCAACAGCTAGTAGCTAGCAAGCACAAACATCATCGTAAAAGCCCAGCAGCTAATTGATTGATTTGACCGGGGTGTACAGCGCGGCAAGTGCAGCAGCGTGCACAACTGTTATGGGAATCGGGGGAGACTACAGAGCGAGTTGGGCCTATTTGGATTCAAAATTTCCCCTATCAAGGCCGTGTTTAGATTGGGGTGAAAAGTGAGAAGTTAAAATTCTGGGCACTGTAGCATTTTCGTTTGTATTTGACAAATATTGTCCAATCATGGACTAACTAGGCTCAAAAGATTCATCTCGTGATATAGAACCAAACTGTGTAATTAGTTTTTGTTTTTAACTATATTTAATGCTCCATGCAAGCGACTAAAAATTGATGTGATGGTTGATGTGATAGAAAAAGAGTGAAATTTTCTAGCCTTTTTGCAATCTAAACAAGGCCCGCTTCGCATAATATGGGTCTAAAATGTGTTGCCTACGCTGCGGCTCCCAGAAAAAGAAGAAAAGAGAAACCACACAGTCCCCGGCCAAGTGGACCTACGTACTAACATTTTGCTGGAGAAAGGGGATTCCTTGTTTCTAATTCGGGCACTGCAATAATTGAAGGACACGACGACGACGGGGGCCGCCGAGAAAGAGAGAGCCCACGAAGCACCAGCAATGAAGCAAAGCGGGTCTCTCGTTTTTGCGAAAGTGGGCTGGGCCAGGCTAGCTTCCCGCGGTAAAGCTGATTCGGCATCTTCAGTTAATGTGGTGGACTCGATCTGTCTGCATGCTCCGATGCCCTGTCGCTCTCCTCGATCGGCCCTCCGAATCAGTTCGCTGCCTCGTCGTCGTCCTCCTCCGTGTCGCCGTCGCAGAGATCATTCATGGATCGATCGATCGACGCTGGATCATTCATGCTCATGCATGGATTGATGCTGCCATGCCGCCGTGCTCGTCGTCAGCTTCACACTCGATCACTGGCTCAGCCCCTGCAGCTTGCTGCAACCGGAGTAATTGCCGGCGCACTCACTCTCTCGTTTCACCTTCCGGTTCCTGGCTGACATCGCCAGATCCAGATGCATCATGGCCGGGGAAACGTAACTATCTGCCTGGCGCCATCGATCATTCTGCTGATTTCTGAATGCATGAGCAAGCAATGCTTGTTCGGGATATGCTGCAGGTCGTTGGGCAACTGCGCTGCGTGACTGCGTCTTCGCCCTTGAACTCAGCGCCGTGTTTGTGTGTGCGCTTCCGGCAATATATCGCTGCGTCTTTGCATTGGGCAATTGTCTCGATCGACGACTCCTTGTTACGCGCAGACAAGGCCGAGAGTCCAGCCCGGAGTTATTGGTCGCGCCCTGCACCATTTTTGTGGGTAGATAGGGACGTCATCATACTACGTTCTCGAGCAACCAGCTAGGCAGCAGCGATGCCGGCATGTGCGGCCACTCTCTCATGCATTGTCATGTGTAACCATATATTTTTTTAAAACTCTACGTTCAAATCCAACGGGCTACACAATGGAATTGGTTCATACTAATTGTCTCAAAATGAATTAGTAAGGCCTTGTTTGGATATAGTCGGATTCACGTACAATCCCTAACCCAACACATGTGGACTGATGTCACAACTAGATTTTTTTTAAAAAAAAAAATCTTCTAGTTTGATGTGCGTTCCTAGTGCTTTAGTAATCAAAAATTAGTATAAACTTTTCGTACCAAATGTCTCATAGCTAGTAAGGATTTCCATGTACAATGATTAGTAGTAGTGCTTTACCAATACTATTTAAAAACACGAGAATAATTCCACCATTTTAATAGTAGATGAATCCGACTACATCGTAACAAGGCCTAAAGTGGAATACATTGCGTGTTACGGGAACAACGTCCCAATTATATCAAGTATACATTTTATCTCTCTAATGTAAGGGGAACACTGCAAATAGGCAGCGGTATACGTCTTTCGTACCGTAGTTTTTAAAAACGACATCCCACTTTCGATCTCAATCGTTCTTGAAGGCTATTCCCTCCATTTCAAATTGTAAGTCATTCCAAAAATCTTGAAGAGTCAAAACTTTTCAAGTTTGACCAAATTTATATAGTAGAATAATAATATTTGTGATATCAACTAAGTACCATTAGATTCTTCATTACTTATATTTTTATCGTATATATATTTGATATCATAAATCATCGTAGTTTTCTCTGAAATTTTAGTCAAAGTTGAAAAACTTTTTCTCTAAAAATCTTGAAATTACTTGTAATTTGGAACGGGGAGGGAGTAGTTGCTAAGGCGCGGCACACCGCGTGTCCATCGGACCCGGCGGCCGTGGGCGCGGCTGTGGTCGGCGAAGAGACCGTACCCCCACGCCGTCATTATATTTGGATGGATGGGATGGCTACATATATTGCCGGCAAGTGCGGCCACTGTGCGCACAGCTTTCGCGCACAAAATAAAGCTGCCAGATAATAATGCTCCATCGCTCGCTATCGCTCGGATATCAAGGCCTTGTTTAGATCGCTGAATTGGGAGTCAGAAATACTGTATCAGAATTCCTGTAGTATTTCGTTTGTATTTGGTAAAAATTGTCCAAACTTTGATTAACTAGGCTTAAAATGTTCGTCTCGCAAAGTACAATAAAACTGTGCAATTAGTTTTTCATTTCATCTACATTTAGTACTCCATGCATTTGGCGACATTTTGATGTGATGGGGAATCTTCTTTTTGCATAGTGAATTTGGGATGAGGAATTGGGGAACTAAACAAGGCCCAATATAGGAGTATACTGTATCATCGTCTATGCTTCCGCCCGATGGGACAGTAGTCCTTTCTATCCATCCATCCATCCATCCAAAGCTAGGGAGCTTTCAACCTCGCGCACTCGATCGGCACTCAGCTCGATCGATCGTGTACTCCAAGCATGCAAAGCAATGAACCAACCGTTGCTGGGCGGCCGGTAAAAACTTCTGGCCGGGGTCCGGCGGCGGCGGATGCATATACTCCCTCCGTCCCAAAAGGACGACGTTACGAGAAGCGTGTCAGTAAAACTTTCTTAATTTTGACTAGGTTTGTAAAAAATATATGCAATATTTATATCTCTAAATAAATTTGTTAAAAAACTAGACTTCAAGATCTTTCTAATGATACTAATTACATAACATAAATATTTATATATTTTAATATATAATTACTAGTATTTTAAAAACCTGTCATTCTCGGTCATTCTCGGAAAGCGAGAATGACATCTATTTTGGGACGGAGGCAGTATGCAACATGCAGTCTGGGCGCCGGTCCATAGGAAGAAGCGGCAGCATGCATGCAGCGTGACAGCGAGTACTCATGTCCTGTACTCCTCTACGTGTGCTCTTTGCTGGACCGATGGATCATATCGCTCCATAGGATAGCTGAGATCAGGCTCATGTGTGCATTATAACATGGACGGCACCCATAAGGACAAGCTACAAGGACGAAAGAAAAGGAAAGCACAAAGGTGGCCAGCCAGCGCGACGGCAGGCCGCCGGCTGCCGGCGATGTTCGATCAGTGTTCACCACCGAGATCTGTCTTTCGTATTACGCCTATGGATCGGCAGTGCAGCGCTAGTAGAGTACTAGCGCTGCACTGCGCTGCACGGCATGCATCAAGTGAGTCCATGGACAGATCATGCGTGGATCTCGGCACTGGCGCCTGACGGGCGTGGCCGGTGGTGCCGGTTGGGCGGCGGGCCGCGCGCCGCTTCCCGGCCTTCCCGAAACGGAAAGTGGGCACCGACGCGCAGCGCATCTAGCTATCACGGCCGGGCCGCCCACCCCAAAGGCCAAAGCTGCTGGCGCCCCGGGCAAAAAGCCGCGCATTATTTCCCCGGCGGTCCAGATCCAGCGCCAGTGCCGGACCCGGCCGGATGGCGACGTGAGAAGGCGACGCCGCACGGAAAAGGAGGGACGCCGAGGACGACGCGCCCGGCGGCCGGCCCCGGATGCTCGTGTCTTTCCCTCGCTGGACTGGACCTGGACGTACGTGGCCGTGGATGTGGTGGGCACGGCCGGCCGGCTGCCGGCTGCCCGCGCGCGCGTGACCGAGATTAACGCGTGCGTACCGACACCGCCCGCCGGACTTGCTTCGGCGCCGCCCGCGCGCATTGGCATTGGTGGCCTCCTATCTGTTTCACTGTTCCTCACGGCGTGGCGTGGTGGTGGCGGAGGCAGAGATCGCCAAGACGCCAACGCCAGGCCAGACGATCCCACTAGTCCCCCAGCAGCAGGGGCGAGAGCGAGACTGCGACTGCGAGAGGCCCCGCGTGCGGGCGGCAGCCGGCATGAATTGCTCGCGTCGCGTGCTGTAGTAAGTGTGACTGTGTGAGCATGAATACGGGGTGGATCTTGTCGGCCGAATGTTTTTTTACTTATCGACGAATGCTGGCAGTTTTTCATGTGCATGCATGCGCTTGTTACTTGTACGCACGTACGTACATTACGTACTAGCAGCACCTGCTTTGCGTCAGTGTCTACAGTAGTATATGTATTCTACAGTATCGGCACTGTTTGAGTAGCTTGCTGGACGGAGTTCCAGGTCATTTGGGGCATCCAACGAAAGGAGAGAAAGGTAAGATAAATGTGTGTACTTACGTTGGCGCTGTTTCTGGCCAGTTGATGTGCTACTCGTGCTACGTACACACCTGTCTACCTAGTAAGGAGTACACGTACTAGTAGCTGATTGGCCAAGCGACACGTACGTGCATCGACGTACAGTAGGAGTTCCCCAGTCTGAATCTTGCATGATGCGCCAGTGTACGCACTGCACTGCATCATGCATGCATGTACGAACGGGCCCTGCTGTGCGGGGCCTTTCACCTGTGGCAAGCATGCAATCGATCGATCCCGTCTACTGTACCAGCGCTGTCTGCTCTTAATTCACGCTTTGTATTCGCCCTCTGGCGGAAGACGTGCGTCAAGGTGAAGCCGAGAGCCCGTGATTCGTGAAAGCACGTTAGCTGACATGACATGCGTTGATGCGTACTGTATCAGCGTACGCGACTGCACTGCATGCATGCGAGATTCCGAGAAGGCGTTACCCTTTCATTCAGGCATTTCCACTACTCTATTTGAAGGAGTTGCCGTGCAAGCATGCGCTTTGACAACGGCGATGCGATGTAACGTAACCAAAGGCATGCATCGTCCGTGGTCTGCTTGCTGTACACCGAGGCCTGCAGCAAGAGCGAGGATACGAGCTGCGACGGTGTGCTGCGTTACATGGCTGACTTGGGTTGTTGATGCAGAGATCAGGAAATTTGACTCGCCGGTCGACGCCAGTTTAGGTATCGTGCACTTGCACGTGGTTTGACCAAAAAACTTCTGCACACAACGCAGTTTTTCGGCCCCTGATAACGACGCATCAGCCCGTGAGGCAAAGTCGTGGCGGAGCCGGCGCGCGGTGCCCATACGCTTGCGCGTGACCGGCCGCGCGCGTGGGCCATTGATGATTGATCTGCAGCCCGCCGGTTTGTGGGGTCCGCGGGTCACACGGGATTCAGGGCCGGGCCACCGCGCCGCGAGGCTGCGAGTCACACTCGTGATCTCACAACCGGCAAAATCACGGCGCTCGGCAAAAGTCACACGGACGGGCGTGGCGTGTTCTCGCATGCACAGGCCCACAACAGCTTCGGAAATTTGTCTATGGGCCGGCCCGTGAGAGGAGTTTCCTCCGGCTGGGCTGAAGTACGGCCCTTTTTTACGGGGGGCCTTCAGTTTTCGTTTCATAATATTTTTTTAACTGTTTTGCAAGAATAATTGTCCCAATAAAAAAATATTATGCTCGAATTGCCGATTGATTTCCATCGATTCATACGGTGCAGTGCATGTTAAAGATTTTTTTTGTCTTAAACACACGAGGGTTGTGTACCTTTTTAAAGAATATATATATATAATATATAAATTTTTCATATAAGCTTGAATGAAGATAAGATTTCTATATAAATTATATATATATATATATATATATATTGATAATGTATACAACTTTATATTTAATAAATGTTCCATTTCGGTCCATCTTAGTGCTAAAATAATCAATATGAAGCTCAGATCTACAAATACAACGATAAAATTGTTTAAATTATTACCGCACTAATATGGATTCAAACGAAGATATTGTTTTATAGAAATCCGTAGATGACATCAAGAAATATATATCTTTCATGAAAATTTTATATTCTTACAAGGTCATATAAAAATCTATGTTTAAAGTTATTTTGCTTTTCTTTATAAGCCTAAAGATATGCCCTCGGTTCGAAAAAGAAAATAAACCTAAAGATATGTTGCTAGTGTCCGCCACTTCTACATAAACTGACAATCTTTGTTGGACCATCACTGTTGAGTGTACTGGAGCTAGCTGCAATAGCGTTTCACTACCGGTTTGTAAGTCCATGATCCTTTTTACATGATAGTGAAGTCCACTATCACTGTCGACTCTAACCGCGATCCGACGATAATGTATCACATTCTTTGGAGACTAGGTTTTCAAGTCTAACAAATTTATAAAGTGTGTAATTGGTTAGGTACTGTAAATTTTCAGTTGGCACTACAGTGGTGCCTTCCTCCACGCCACGCTGTACTTTTTTTCTGGCTTCAATATGTCGACATTTCCCCCCTAATTGAACTACTATCAAAATAATTTATCGCAATTTAGAATGGCGATTAAATATCTTATAACTTCAATTTATTTGGAAAATTTTAATACTGCCATTTCTTGTGTGAGTGAGGTTTAGATTTCCTTAATTTCCCTAAAAACAAATTAGAAAATTATATCAACAACTATCAAACTTTCAGCCAGTTGACGATCTCACACTCGACCCGTCTGCCAGTTTCTCAGGGCCAGAACCCAGAAGCCCACAAATTTATCCAGGGCCTCCATTTTCTTCTGCCGTTCACCCGGGGTCGGCGACCGCCGCCGCCGCGTGCCTGGTGCCCAGGCCTTCGTCGGGACCTTGGCCGGCGACGAGCACCCACCAGGTATGCCCACCCCTGCCTCTTCCCCTCCTGCTGTGCGAAACTGAGCACCCAAACCCTAACGTCAACTATTTTGCCATCCGTATATTGAGATTGAATTGGGATCTGATCTAGTTACAAGGGCATACTAACTTCGATTTTCCTTGTGAAGATTATCGGGTATACATGCGTGCCACCATGTCCTTGACCGGGTCCGCCCTTGCCAATGATCCCTGCCTCACCAAGATCCTGTCCAAGCAAGGTGCCGTGCCCTGACTCATGTCTCAGTTGATCTCTTGTGCTAGTTTGTCGTCGGTAGACAATTGCTAGAGGTCAATTGGTTGATTTGGTTCGGTAGTGCTCTGATGTGGATCCGATGCGTATGACTGTGGTAAAGATGTCAATGTTTCTGAATTGATGCAATATTGGTATTTTGAATGGTGAGGTGCGTCAGTAATTGCCATAACTCCACAGTTATGCACTTATGCCTGGTTTTGATCTTATTCACTATTACGGATTAATGCATGAGTCTTGAGTTTCCACATGTAGCATTAGGCAATTCTACCAACTACAATGTTGACAACCTTTTTTCTTTTGGGTGTGTTGGAGGTGCTGACATCCTGATATAGTTCTACCAAGTACCGGATGCTCCACTCAATTTATATCATGCTTCTAGATTATTAGCATGCCTTATTATGCATCCATGAATGTGAAGAGCTGCAGATGCGTTCGGGCTACCAAGTCATGAATTGCAATTTGTCATTACCATATTTTGTTGTGACTATAAAATGCTGTGTCATTGATACAGTTGCCTGACATTAACTATTCCTAGTTTCATGCACAATCTCATGGCCTTTTAGTTTTCGAACTAAGCTATATAAGTCTCTAAGTAGATTCTCAATATATTACAGGGGACAACAAAGTTCTCTTTGCAGACAAGGTATTAAAGTTCACCCAATCTGGAAAGATGAAAAGGCGCATCCTAGTGATCACAGACTTTGCTCTATACCTTGTTGACCCCGATGCCAATATATTGAAGAGGAGGATAGCACTTGCAGCTGTGGATAAGCTATGCATTAGCAACCTCAGTGATAACTTCTTTGCAATCATTGTGCCGACTGAGTATGATTGTTTGATGGCCAGTACTAGAAAGAAGGAAATCGTTGATGTCATAGTTAAGGCTATCAAGAGCACATCTGAGTATGAACCTGAGGTGGCTTCCTCTAACAGGTATATTGTCTCTCGTGAACCTTTGGTATCACCTTCTAATAGCCATAGGATCTGCTCTGATCAATTGTTTCTCAGCGTCACACCCACCAAGTTCTTTTGGGAGCAGCAGCTGCAGAATTGAGACCTTTAAAAACTATTATTGGCAGGTTCTCATTGTTTTCCATCAACGTGGTGACAATGACAACAATTCTCATAGTAAGAAAGAACTAATGCCTGCAGTTAAAAAGTGTGAAATGAGAACTAGCATTTAAAATAGGAGAATAACTATAATGTGGTACACTGGGTTTCATAGATATGTCATATGTTTCACATCTACCACCAAAAGCCAAGTACACTTTGATAGATCAGCCTAAAATGTTCTGCTGATCTGATTTTTGCTACGCCCTGCCACCCACTACATTTGGATTGTCTGTATCAGTCTACCATTTAAAGTTGATCTAGTGGCTAAGTATATACTCTTCTATATCAATTTTTCAACAGTAGGTCTACCCTATGCATACCATATCTGATGTTTCTTTTTAATGATCTTCACTGTTTATACAGAACCTTTAATAGCATCTGAACCTTCTCACTGCTGTGTTTTAGTAAATGAACATCTCTTATGCCTGAAAACATCTATATTTTGTTAGGGAACATATCCTGTGCAAACTAACTTTCTGTGAAAACTCGTGCAAACCACGGTAAAAAAGTATGCTAAATTCACTAAAAAAATCACACATGTAGATGATGTGATGATACACAACCTTGCAAAATATCTTATTCAAATTTGACTTCGTTTATGAGATATAAAAATAACAAATTTCTAACAAATCATCTAGACAGCTTTTTGGCTTAAAATTTGTTATTTTCATATCTCACAAACGAAGTTGAGTTTGGATAATATATTTTGCAAGGTTGTGTATCATCATGTCATCTGTGTGTGTGATTTTTTTGGTGAATTTAGATGACAATTTTAGTATGGTTTGCACAGGTTTTCACGGAGATGTTGGTTTGCATTCGATATATTACCTATATCTATACCTCTATATTTATACTTTTAAGGATTCCTGATGTAAAATTTCAGTCTATGTTACTACATGGGCCTTTTGCGACAATGGACTGGGCCAAACCGCAAGTTGGTTCTTTTTTTCTTTTCTTTTTAAAAACAACGAAGTTATAAATTACATAAAAAATTATGGGACAAATGCAAATTTTAGTAATTAAATATTAGACATAGATTTAATAAGTTTACTTCTCTACCTAATAATAAAAACAAACAAATTTCATGCTGCCCCAAATCTGTCTGCCGTCCGTACTTCCATCAAAGTAATCCGTGCGTAGTCTAAACCGGATCAGTCTCCAAAACTATACTCCGCATAAACGAGAGGAGCGATGCTTGCCCACGTGCAAAACTTTGCCGAGACCGAACCGGATCAGTATCCAAAACAAGTACGAGTACTACTTCGTACCTCCTACCTCTTTGGCTATAGAAAATATAAAAAAACGGCAACGACAAAAGAGTAAAAGTTGATCTCAAGATTTTACATAGACTATATATATAGGATTTCCTATAAAAGGCTCTTGTTAGCTTCTCGTCTCTCCCTAGCCAATTTATAAATTGACTGCAACTTAATTATAATGTTGCCGTGGCAGACCGGACCTAAAGATTGGTAGACAGGCCAATCCAATGGTAAATGTGATCCAACAAGGAGTAGGCACCGGAGAGCGGCGGCGGTGGCCGCCCGTCAATGCGTTCGGCGTGTTTATTCATGTTTTTTTCCTTGACGCCTGACTCAAGAAAGGCACAGTAATCCGATACGGTTGTGATGCCCGCCTCGGTTGATCGGTTTTGCCCGTCTCATTAAAGATTTCTATAGTAATACATTTGTTAGTCCCGTTGGAATCGCACGCGCATTTTTGCTAGTATAAATAAACATAATATAATCCAAGCTCAAACCACATGTGCTTATTATGCATCACTAAAATGAACAAACA
>JAKNSH010477029.1:0-13332 GCA_027790015.1 Cymbopogon flexuosus
GAATATAAACTAAATCTATTATTTTTTATGGAAGAAAAAAAATGGATTATCCATAGAAATAAAGGATAAAGAGAAACGGAGAAATTGATTTCTAATCCATATCTCTATGATTCTTTATCTTACAAAGAAAAGACAAAGAAAATCTTACAAAGAAAAGACAAAGAAAGGAGCCTTTCTTATGGAAAGGCGGATTTATGTAGTATATGATTCGTCTATTTCTTAGAGCACGCCTAAGAATTGGGGGGCACCCGTCCCAAATCTCATCCGTCAAATGTGCCTAAATTCTTCATCCAATGGCTACGAGAGAGGGACGTCCTTACCTTACGCCGTGTTTCGCTTCTGGGCTCTCCCGCGAGCCGTCGCGTCGGTTCCGCGTACAACACAGCGCGAGTAATTAAAACACCACGGCTCTCGTACAAACAACCGCAGTGCCACCCCTCGTCCGCAACTGCATCACAAAACGGGATCAACACCAGTCACCAAATCAGAGCGGGGTCGTTCTTCTCGTCGTCTTCGTCCACGCGCACTGCTTCCATCGAGGGCGGAGGCAAAGGCAGAGCCGCCGCCTCTGATCTTGGTGAGTCCACTGTGTGCAGGGCTCGGTACTGGTTTTTCCCTTTGGCCCTTGAGTCCGATAGTTTTTGGTTGGTTGCAGCAATCCTCTATGGGATCGTTGCTAAGTGAATCCAGGTACTCGGAAGACCTAGTGTACGAAGGTGCCGCCGCGCCGGAGGGGGTGGCTGTACACGGGGTGTGCGATGGGTAGATGTAGGTCGATCTGGAGGGTGAGCGTGCCAGGAGGGTCGACAGTTCTATGGTTCGAGGCGCAATGCTGACTGCGGTGCTGTCGAAGGCGCCGCTGCCTGCCCAGGCGTGGTATCAAGCACCCGAATGTTTTGGTCAGCACGGCTTCGTCTTCTTGCGCGCCACCAGGAAGGACACTCATGGTATATATCTGGATCAGTTAATTGGATCATGCATCAATTCCTGAATAGCTTCCATTTATTCTGAAGTTTGAAGGATAACATAAAAAGATATTGTGTTTCTTACTTTTACCATATCGTTCTTCAAACTTGAGGTTATACTTTAATTTATGATGGGATTCAAGCAACATGGACGGGTGTTTCACACCTGCACATCTGCGGGATATTGTGTTTCTTACTTTTACCATGTTGTTCTTCAAACTTGAGGTTATACTTTAATTTATGATGGGACGGGTGTTTCACACCTGCACATATGCGGGAGAGGGGAAATATGGTCACTTTTGCCTTCCTTATTGGAGAACTGTCAATGAAATAGAAGCAACTTTTCCTGAATTATGTGTATTTAATGTTCAGATGCAACAGAGAGAGGCAATAGAGAGCAATGGACCAAGAAGTTCAATTTCAGTATCATGCAAACCAGTGATTATCATCGAGGAGTATATGCTATCTTCCTGCAACTAATATTTTTCTCACTTCAAGAGAACTATTTTTTTCACTCTGTGACAGTCGATCGTATAATTGTTCTAGGCCTTTCCCTCTGGCATGTGAAATGAACTATTTTTCTGTAAAGTGAAAATCTTCACTGGCTTGTGTCATCTTTATTTCACCAGATAAGGGAGTTCAGCATGGGCTTGCAAGACCTATTGTTACAAATCCTGGCATGTGATCTTTTTTTCACCAAATAAGTGAGTTTACCATGGGCTTGCAACGATGAAAGTTTATTTTACACTGTCTGCATGGAGACACAACATCCTCTGCAGTAATTTCCCGTCGTCCACTAAAGGTGATACGTACATATCCTATTGATACAAATCATGTTATTCCATTCTATTATTCTACCATCATTATGTTCATTTTATCACCCCACTGGATCCAAAATGCCAGTTGTCCATATGGTTTGGGTGTCAGTGTCATCTGTTCCAATACCCAGAATGTAGTTTACTTAAATTTGTGTTAAATTGTGGGTTGCACTTTATCTCATATCCGTCAGCTGACCAAAAAAAATTGTTAATGTGAGGAAGGGGATTTATACGACGAGACACCACGACAATAGTTGTTTGGAGAATTCATTATCTTGCTTTAGCAGTTAGACTGAGACTGTGGTGTCACACTGCTTTCTGATCTTTCTGATCTTGGAGCAAAAATGTGCTGATAAGGGTAGCTTTCTAAGGTTGTTAAACGCCCTAGCTAACGTTTGATATGGAGCATGATAGTACCATTTTCAGAGTGTGACATAAACTATTACACTGATGGTAAGATAGCTAGAACCCTACATTACAATGCGCTTTACTTCAATTTCTGCATATTTCTTAGGTAGCAGTGGCATGTAACTTATACATAGATGGTGGTATCCACCAATTTGCACATGTTTCATACGTTTATAAGATTTTAGATCCAATCCCTAATAAACAACAACTGTGCTCTTGCAATGTGCAGGCTAAGGGTGCAATTGTTGCGGATGAACGTAAACATTGATGGTATGCCAAATCAGAAGCAGCAGTGGTACCAAGTCCACACCAAGGCGTAGGGATAGAACACACCTGTTTTCTCAGTCATTCTTATCTTGTGACACAAAATTTATTGAATGTGCGTATACAGTCCTTTTGCCATGAATAAAGTTTTGCGGTACACACGTGCGTGTCGCACGTGCATATCCACTAGTATATATAAATGCAGGTCGGGTTTGCAATCGTTATTGTTTATTTGGGGCATGTTAGATATATATAGTAGTCTTTGCTTTGTTGTTAGCTTATTAGCCCATAAAAGTGTAACAATTCATTCCTCCCCGCTTGTTAATAATAAGAGTGCACGGGTCTCCAACTTTGTTTTTACCATTATATATAGATCTTTTTCCTATGTTTTTCTTTTCTTTTCTTTTCTTTTCTTTTCTTTTTGGTGAAATAAATATGGTGTGCTCACTACCACAGACTGATAAAAAGAGAGTCCTCAAAGATAATTATATTTCGCTTTGTACGTTTCACTACTATAATAAAACACTGTAAAGAGAGTCCCCAAAGATAATTTGACACATAGATCTCTTTTTGCTTTACAGAAACTCTAGAGAAGCTGTAATCACTTGTGACAAGATTTCCTGACATCATAACGTTAGAGTCAAAACTTGGAAGTAGTACACTGTAGGTCGCAATAGGCAGTGCCAAGAATTGAATGAGCACATCATGCAATTGGTGACCATGCATGGTAATAGCTAGACCAACACAATAAGACAAGGTAGAAAAATGTGCAGATCGACTTTCAAGCTTTCAGAACCTTCATTCCCACTGTCATCTCCGAGAAGCAATGGAAACCCCATCCGATATCCTCCCGTGGTGTTGTTAGTTGCGTCCAGCGAACTGAAAGCTCCTATCTGAATTTATCTTGACTTGTCCCGCATTCGATCGGTTTGTGCACTCTATCCAGCACACTACCCTTCTTTGTTGTTGTCGGAAACGTATTAGCTGGGAACGTCGTGATGTATTATGTTCAGCTTCAAAGGCCGATCAATCTCCTTAATTTATCCCTCTTCTCTGAACTTGTTTCTTTCACCCCACCATAGCGCCGGCCATAGCAACATGAGTGTAATCAGTTGTTCCCTTGTGTCCAACTTGAAATCATTTCTTTGGTGGTCCTACCCTGCTTAATTGCTCCTTATTTCTTTCATATTTAGTTCCATCCATCCTCTCTTTATTACTTGCTTGCACTTGGTTCAACAGCAGATCTAGATGCCTCCTCGATCTCATCTAGACGGTAACAATAACAACATCTCGCATCAAACTGCATACCCTTTAATTCACTGTATTCCTCAGTGCTAAAGTGTTGTCTAGCTAATTATAAGTCTCGAAAAAAACTGCTTTACTTTCTCTACGTAGCTTGTATTTATGCCGCCTTCTAACACGTGTCAAATTAATGATACTGTCAAGCCGTCAAGGAAAGGAAGAAAGTCCTGTAGTAGTAGTAACAATGGCTCCGATATGTGTTGGTCCCATGCTCCAGAATTTGTAACTGAACTTGTTTTTGGCGATTTGCCAGGACATCAGGCATAATGTAGTTGTGTTTCCTTATAAAAAAAAAAAGCATCCTACTACTGTAGAATTCAAGGTCAAATGCTGGCCGGACTGCTACGTGTTCCTTACTTTCCTTGTGGGCTGTGCCTGCCTTGGGCCTAGGCCGGGTCACGGAGAAGAGGCCCATCCTCACCCGGCACACAATCCTTCTTACTCGTTTGCTTGTCGGGGTCTAGTCTACTCTATTCACGATTGATTTGAGGAGTCGGCGATTCGATTCGCCCCACCTCTGCTTCAGTCAGCGCCGCGGCGGCCGTGAAGTGACGATGGCCTCCGCCTCCGGCCGCGGCTCCAAGGAGGGGGACGAGTGGGTGCTCAGCCACGGCGACGTGGTGCTCATCCGCTCCGACCTCGCCGTCCTCCGCGGGCCCCGCTTCATCAACGACCGCATCATCGCCTTCTACTTCGCGCACCTCTCCGCCGGCCTCCGCAGCGACAACGACGACCTCCTCCTGCTCCCGCCCTCCATCCCCTACCTCCTCTCCAACCTCCCCGACCCGGCCTCCGTCGCGGCCGTCGCCGAACCGCTCCGCCTCGCGTCTCGCCGCCTCGTTCTGCTCCCCGTCAACGACAACCCCGACGCCTCCCTCGCCGAGGGCGGCTCGCACTGGACCCTCCTCGTCCTCGACAGCGCCACCAGCCCCCGATTCGTCCACCACGACAGCCTCCGCGGCGCGCCCAACCTCCCCATCGCCGCACACCTCGCCGACGCGCTCCGCCCCCTGCTGCGACGTGATGTTCCGCTCGTCCAGGGCCACACGCCGAGGCAGACCAACGGCTACGACTGCGGCGTCTACGTCATGGCCATCGCCAGGGCCATCTGCGCCTGGTGGAACGACGCCCAGGACCACCGGGGACGTGGGGGAGGGGATTGGATCGAGGCGCTCAGAAGGGAGCCGGCCGCCCGCAGCGTCGAGGCCATGAGGACCGATCTGCTGCAGCTAATCAACTCCCTCATCCAAGAGAAGGCCACGCCCAAATCCACATCTGAGGCTGAGGGAGACACTGACCAAGGCTCATCAGATTGATAGCTTAGTTGCTGCTAGTGATTTCTCAAGTCTGGTACCCCCTGTTCATCTTAATCAAGGGTTCTCTTGCTATGTCGCCTTGTTTGTGAAGAAGAACAACTGGTAGAGCATACACACTTTGTGTAAGTAGTGAAGTCTTAGGGAAATGCATCTGTCCATGTGAGTAAATTTTTTGACAAAACCCAGTAGCAAATTGACTGTTACTGATCATCATCAATATGCTGTGATCACACCGTGCTTATGCTTGCAAGTTCGTTGAGTATGAATGGATTCGTGTTGAAGTTCTATGCCTTTGGAGTTTGGATATTAAGGCTAGTGCTGGACCTTTTTTTTGGTGTGTGTGTGTATGGGTTTTCGATGACAGTTGAGAATTAGTTGGTAATAGCAAAATGGTTGGTTGAGCAGTTCAAGTGTTGTTTCCTGAAACTTTTATTCACTGGAATGGAATTTTAGAACTTGAGAGCTATGTAATGCGCTTGCGTGTTTCTTACTCTGCTTCATTGAATATGCATATTTGATATTTTATTGTACAAGAAACATGCTAGTTTTTAGTATATCATCCTAGAAACACCTGTTGTTCAACTAGGTAATCCTGAACCTGTTCTAGTTGAGATGTATTATGTTCAATTCTTGTTTAAGCATTCCTGTTATTTTCCTTATCTCAGCAGCTCTAGCACCATGATATTTTTTCCTTTCTGTTGGCTTGGTTTATTATCAAATGTGTTTTAATATTTTACTATAATGAACACTATGGTGCCCATGTTTGCACATACTGTAGTTTTTTTTATTCTTTTTTATCTAATAGCCACATTTGAACTGCAAAGTGCTGTGTGATATAGATGTACAAACCGGTGTTTTTCTGTTGAACTGAAACAGGCTTCTACTGCTGAAAGCAGATCTGTATACCGCCTGATTTGTGTCCATCAAATCCACATACTTACACAGTTTCTGTAGCTTCGTCATGATGTTTCTGGATGCATGACTAGTCCCAGCTAAGAGCAAGCGTGCTTCAAGCCATTGAAGTGGTGGACGGAGTGGTAGAGAGTGACAATTGTGGGAGTACTGCCTTACTTGGTACCTGCAATGACCGAACTATGAAATTGCATGCTTTACCTTCAGGTTCTTTGTACTAACAGCATTGAAGAAGCACTGAAATGTAAAGAATTACACTTGTCATCAATCAGGAAAGATGTGCTTTCAGGTTTAGTTCTAAATTGTTTGCTAACAAATATATGTAACCAAATGTCACAATTTCCAGCAGTTAAAAGATCATCGAGAAAAGAAAATGTCAACCTCTATCCTTCTGGAATATTTTGAACATATAAAGTTTCTAGAGGTCAGCATATGAGAAAAACGAAAGCACACATGTGTAGCAGCATTGGAAACAAGCTTTTGTTTATCTTTTCTTTTGTTTTGATTGACAGGGTATCAAAGACAAGCTTTGGCTTCTGAGTAACAGATGGAGCCAGCACATTCAAAGGGCCAAGCATTCCCAGAATGTATTTTGTTGTCAATGTTTATGTTGCTTATGGATATCTCAAAATCTTAAGGTTGCTGTGTGAATCATCTTTAGTACTAAGTTTAGCCATGTGTTTTGCAAGCTGCACATAGCATGGAATGTGCACTTTCTGTTGCTTGCTGGTAGATTATTGAAAGCACTTGTATGCAGATATTGGAAATGGCGCAACTAAGTCACATGACCCTGTCATGTAACTTGGTGGTAGTTGGTGACTGTTCCTGACATTTTGTTTGTGCATTGCAGAAATCGGCATCAACTAATGTTTCTCTGTTTCTGGAAGAATCAACTGATGGACTTTTCTAACAAAAGTGGAGCTGTAGGGAGCAGTAGTGCTGAAAGTGGTCCTATTCTTTGAGATGTTCTCGAAGGTTATCTGAAACATGAGGTTTGTCTCTCTCTTGATCAACATCATATAACAGAAGCTAGAATCATCTTTTTATTCCTTTAAATCAGTTTCCAATTATACGAAAAAAGGGAGAAAGCTTTTGGAGGTAATACACCAGTTTTTTATTCTCCTGTAAAACTGCATATGATCCTTTATGCATTATGTCAGTATCAAGGATGTGGTATTTGTAAGTTTGATAGAAAGATAAAACCTTCAGAGAGTGTAGACAATAATTCTTAAAACACCAGAATCAGTGAAAATTGATATGCTCCGTTAGTCCTTGATTTTGGTCCGTTTTCTACTTTTCTTATGCAGCATGAGATTTATGTTTTAAAAATGCACTATCATTACCATCTCATCGAGATCTGTTTACGTGTAATTTCTTAATCTTAGTGTATTGATGCAAGGGGTGTGTCCTCAATCAAGTAAAGTTGCTTTTGTTTATTAATAGTTTTTTTATTAAATCCAAATATAGTCAATGTGCTCCAATGTAATAGTTTTGGTTTTCTGTTGCATGCTTTGGTCTGCTAAATATGTTTGTTGGTCATAATTTGTCTCAAACAAGGACAGGAAACAGGAGGATTGCATCCATCATTATATACTGGTCATAGGAAGGCAGATCGGTATATCTACTCCCGTGCTTTGTGCCCATACCTAACAGTCTTACATGCCTGTGCACTACCTCCCTCCCTCTTTGTCCTCTGCTCAAATGCGAACCACTCTGTTTTTCCATTGCAATTTCACCACGAATAGTTCAGTTTGTATTTGAAGTATTGGTGTACTGCTCTCTTAAGTTGCATAATTCCCCTTTGCATTAGATGTTAATTCTCTCTCCCTCCCTACAAACAGGCAAATGATTTGCTGCTTTGATCACAAATTCATAAGTTGTCCCCTGTTTTCAGGTCAGGGAAGATGCAACCTCATGAGAAGGTTGCTGTTCTGAAGCCTGTGGCCTGTAGGCCTTTCTCCAGCTTAAGATCCTTCCCAAAGGTTCTGCAAGACTTCAATGCCACCTGTTCCCCGATAATGACCGTCTGGGAGGGGACAGATTTAATTAGGCCAAAAGCCACTCGGTTGGCATCGCTGCTGGGAGATCTTCCAACACAGATAGCAGGAACAACAGTAAGTCTCACACTGGTTTTGCTTTGGAAAGAAGTTCCATGAATTTTGATATGTCTGCTAAGTAGAGCTTTCTAAATTGAAGTATTTGTCTGTCATATATTTGTTCATTGAATTAGGGTGTCTTCATGTGATCTTGTTTCAACTATATGCTAAACTTAACTTACAGGATGCTGGGTTGGATACTGTATCTGACGACATGGAAGTATATGCAGAGCATTTCAAGTGTTGTGACCATGTAACAGCACGCCAAACTTCCAAGAGGCATGCTATGGGTGGCCATCTATCAGTTGATGGGTACAACTCGAGGAAATATGGGCAAAAGAACATGAAAGGTAGCGAATTCCCGCGGAGACGGAGCTACTACAAGTGCACTCACTCCAGCTGCCCTGTGAAGACGAAGGTGGAGACAAGAATAGACGGCCAAATTGCTGAAATTGTGTACAGTGGTGACCACAAGCACCCTAAGCCAGGGAAGCCTTGTTCCCCCCGGCAAGCCATTGTCATCGACAAGCACAGAGGTTGTGATGTGCGACATGCATTGTATGATTAACAAAATATATGCAGGAGTAGAAACAAAGACAGTAAGGAGGTCATACGTACTCTGATACATAATTTGTTCCAGCATCTGGTGGCAGTTGCATTTTCTTGGAAGAAACTTGGAAACAAGAGTGAGCTTGATCGTTAGAAAAAGTGCTAGACGCCTGGACATGAGTTGAGCACCTGGTGTGATATAGTGGCAAATACTAGCAGACTAGCTGTTGCCATTGTTACATATATGATATATCTGAATCAATCAGAACCATTTATGCGTTGTGATGGCTGCTAAAACTGTCATTTCAATATGATTTAATTGCGGTGTTTCGTGTCCTTTGTTTTCTGTGTACCGTATTTTTCTATGTTCCTACTTTCTTCCATATATACCCGCGAGATGTACAGTATGCAGAAGCAATCTAGTGGTTGGAGAGGGGAGTGTTCATTGATCGGTTAAATAGATTTTTGACACAATGCAACTAAAGAGTACTCCGCCAACTTCTACTCATTGCTAGCTGCCTGCAAAGAAAAAAAAAAAACACCAAACAGATGAAATAGGAGGCCTTGTTGGCCCCGGAGCGGTCGAACTCGATCGATTAGCGTTCGTTTATTGGGATCGGAAGGCGCGGATTGATCAGAGAAAGAAAACACGCGCGCATGCATGCATGCGGATATGATTTATTTGATCTAGTGCTAAGTAAGCACACACGCAAATATTCATGCTTTTTGTAATCAATTAATTGCAACCTTGTAGGAAAGCCTTGTCCAATGGATGGATGCACTGAACGGTGTGCCAATCTAGTCCACCCATATAGTTTAACAAACTGTAAATAACTTGATTTGTTCGTTACAGGATAACTAATCATACAAAACCAGTGTACCATTTCTCAGTATGTAGCAGGTAGCAGCAATTAAACCCAAGCATCGTACCACCGCAAATGAGTCGGCGTACACAATGTCAGTCAAGCAAAACAGCTCCAAAAGCCTTGTTATTACTTGTTACATCCATCATACATTCCTGTTCTTGCGTGGAAGTGGAACAAAACAAACGATCGTCATGCAAAAACAACTCATACGTAGTACTACCTAAAGCTCTCTACTAATATGCGATGATCTGTAGGGGAGGTCCAGCCAGGGGTGGAAGCATGGCCGGCGGCAAAGGGCGGAAAGGCGGTGCAGGTGGAAGCCGAGGCCGCGCCACCATGCCCCTCTCCTCCACCTCCACGCGTCCTGGTGGGCTCGCCTCCTCCTTCTCCTCCTCCTCGCCCTTGCTGGTAGCTGTAATGTCGATGGTGGCCGCCTCGCCTGCGCGCAGGCTCCCATCCTCTGGTCCTGTAGTCACGCCGGTCAACGGTGTGGTAGTGATATCTTCTTCTTCTTCTTCAGTAGGCAAAGGCACTGCAATTAGTTCATGTTGTCGACAACAGCAATTAGTGCTATAATCTATGCAATTAGTTCATGTTGTCAACAACAACAATTAGAATTAGTGCTATAATCTACGCTACTATAGCTTCCTTATTGATGGCCGGATGAGAGTACCTTGTGCCGCCCTGCGTAGAAAGAGCTTAAGGGCAACAAACAAAGCAGCTCCGATGACTCCAGCGCAGAGCAGCGCCACTGCAACCCAAATCCTAGCAGGCCAAGCTGAAGGCGCCTCGGGCTTGGCCGGTGGTGGTGGCGGCGGTGCTGAGGCGGACTCACAACTGTCTTTGTTCTGAGGAATTGATCGATGTTTGCCCCCGCATGCCGTGTGTACCAGTCCCACAGTTGTGAGACCGACAGATCGGACATGATGAACTCAAAGGAGTCTATCACTCTGCAGAGGCAGCCTGAGTCTGCATCCACGGTGGAGAGGACTGCAGCGCAACACACCGCGCCAGGAGCGTCCATCCCCGGCTTGCAGAACTTTACCAGTTCGGTCGCAAACCGTGGTGTATCACAGGCGCCTCCTGACACTCCGATTCATGCAAACGTATATAGTATATTCACAACCGATTCATGCAAACGTATATAGGTTCAGAAAATCGCCAGATACAAGCAGTACTGTTCTATTATTCTACTTCATTTAATTCTAGCAGTATAATTAATTCAAGTTCATTTAATTCCGGTTTAATCAGATCAGACTCCATGTAATGTAATTCATCAGACTCACTGAGGGAACTATAGTCAACAACTACAGATCATTTAATTCATGATGCAATTAAATTACTAATCCAACAAAGAGTTATGCATAACCACCCGAAATCACCCAACAAGTAGCAGATCCTCCTCCAGCATCACAGAAATCAACTTGCTGTTTCAATCTTATTATCCCAATAGCAACAAAAAAATCACCCAGCATCTAGATCCGTGAACTAGTGAGGGCCTTACAGTGCATGGCCGTAGTGCAGGAGGCGGCGGCGGCGGCGGCCAGTTGGTTAGCCCCGCCGCGCACCGGGAAGTTGGCGGAGTCGTCGTCGCAGCCGGTGGCGGCAGCCACCACTCCTCCAGACAGGAGCCCGACGAGGAGGAGGAGGGTGATGGCGGCGGCCATGGCCGGCGCTCGAGTGGCTCTCGCTCGTTCGCTGCTTCGCGCTCGCGCTGCGTCGGCTTCGCTATCGCAGTGGCGGTTGCTTTTTGCTCTGCGCAGTGGCGGTGGGCGTGTGCGTGTCCAACAAGATGAAGAGGCAGAGTAAATGGGCCGCTGGTGGGCCAGGCCTGAAATGTTACAAATGAGTTACTCTATGTGAAAGAGATTGTTTTTTTTGGTGTAAAATCTCATTTTTTTAATTATCACGTTTGAAAAAATCTAAATAAATCTTTGTATCTGTAGTCAAATAAAAAAGTGTTTTTTTTTCGAGCAACACAGGACGGATACACGTACACGTACCAATGGTCGGCGATTTTTTTGCCTACTTGCACGGTGTTTTGGGCGTTCTGTGTTTTCTGGCCGTTTTTCTTTCAACGTACATGGACGCGGCGCTGAATGTTCTTCAGAGTTTGTTTATGCTGTCATCTTTTTCCGCTAGGCCTCCAAGGACGCATATATATATTTGGCTGTCTTTCTACTTCAGGGTTCTAAACTATAAATATTATTTTGATTTGAACGTTACAAACATATGTTGCTAGAATTGTGAATCGATATCGAGATACGATGTTCTAACGTGATACTAATCACAAATACTACTATTTGGTTCGTTCTCAGGTTTAAAAAGATGATGCACAAACATCTACTCCCTCGATCTGTATCGTTAAACCAAGGAGCTTAATTTTCCTTGGTTGACAATAGTAAATAGGGCTACTGTTGCTAAATGTACAGTAACCTTTCGTAGCCCGGGTGGTTGACGAGATCTCGGCCTGAAGCCGCTGGTCCACGGTTCAAGCGCTGGCAGCCGCGTTTTGCTTTGCATGGACGTAGATTTTGCATAGCGGACTTGCGCGGCGCCGATTCAGCAAACACTGGCATGCTTGCATCACATCCAGATCAGACTTTGTCGACACATCCAGTCAGTATACAAGGAATACTAGCAAAATATACCCGTGCGTTGCAACGGGAGAATAACTATCATATATTTAGCTGATTAACAAGGAGCAAAGAAAAACTTTCATATATATTTATTTAGTTGATAAACAAGGAGTATATTAACTTGGGTTGTGGCACCCTGCTAACAATTATTTTCGCGCCTGTTTGGTCATGTGCGGATCCAACCGAGTCATTGGTCGTTACTCTTTACATAGATATCACTTTACTCGTCACTCCACCATCACATTACCTAGTTTTCCGTGGCTAGAATCCTCACTAAGACGGGTATTCGGAATAGGGACACCCATTCTTCTTTCGGATGAGTGGATCATGAAGATTCTCAAACACCAACACCGATTAGATGGTGTGAGTCCCACCAGCGCGATGTTTGTTCATGGACACCAGGCAAAATACGTCATTCAGCGGGTCCTTTACTCTCTAGGCCTTTTCTGTTGATTGGCTCGATTACATCTACTCCCTCCGTCCCAAAATAAATGTCATTCTCGCTTCTCGAGAAATCCAAATTTTTAAAATGCCGGTCATTATATATTAAAATATATAAATGTATACGCTAAGTAATTAGTATCATCGGAAAGATCTTGAAGTCTAGTTTTTTAATAAATTTATTTGAAGATTTAAATATTGCATATATTTTCTACAAATCTAGTCAAAGTTGAGAAAGTTTTACTGGCACGCATACCATAACGACACTCCTTCTGGGACGGAGGGAGTATCCAACACCGGAGAGGCTCATAGAACCAGCTGTCCGCGAGCTGGATACACGTCGAAGTCGCTAGTGACCTACATGTCCTCATACATCCGCGACCCTCATGGCGCACGCTGACATGCAGTGAAGAAATAAATCTAAAGAAGAGATATTCCTAAGCAACGAAGAACAATATTCCTATCATGGTATGACAGACCAGCAAGTCCTCATTAGAGGCACACGGTCAAAATAAAATCAAACTCTGTATTCAGCAATATTTTTTTTTTCGAAAGGCCGGCAAAAGCTTTGTCGGGATTTCTATTAGACGAGGAAAAGAAAAGGCAAGCGCCAGCCCAGTTTTTTGACTGGAAACCGGGCCAGAAAAACCATACAAATTGGAGGGTACCCTACTCCAATGCACACATAGGTACCAATTTACAACTCAACTTGCGCCACAAAAGCGCCAACTCAACTCAACTCAGCTCCGCGCTTGG
>JAKNSH010477783.1:0-10669 GCA_027790015.1 Cymbopogon flexuosus
CCTCTTCTTCAGAAATGTCTACCTTGCAAAGATCACCACACCAACACATGGGCTATGGAACGCCAGTAGGGAGAGGCTTTGGGTCGTAGGGACTTGGGCAACATTGACCACAACTACAATTAATCCAATTTCGTTTCAATAACCAATAGCTAGTGACAATTAACCCTAAAACTATAAACCACCATATCATGCAACAAAGTGAATGCATACCTTGGTTGGCTACGTTTTCCACGTCTAGGCATCCTAGGGTTTCAATTGAACAAGATGAGTATTAACAAGTGCATCAAAACCCTAACTATTAACGATCCTAGAATTAAAAAAACAACCAATATATACCAAATCGAGCCACAAAAAACTAGGAGTGGTGAGAATATACCTTGCTTCCGAAGATCTACGGACCAAATCGAACTTTTCACGGTCCAATTTTACGATTCGTGTGGTAGGAGAGAGTTGGGAGAGGGAAAACCCGAGAGCAACAATACAACAAGGGGCTATTGCGTTTCTACCCCTGTTTTTAAAGGCAGTTTTGATTTTATCCTCGCTTTTTGTCATGTTGCGTTTTTACCCTTGCTTTGTAAAAACGGATACTCAGTTTACCCCTATTTCGTTAACAGCAGCTAACGGTGTTAAATGAGCTTGTCATGGACAACTTTGCTATTGCGAAAATACCCTTACTTTTCTGAGTTTATTGTGATTTTACCCCTGTTTTCTAACACCGTTAGCTGCTGTTAACGGAGTAGGGGTAAACTGAGTATTCGTTTTTACAAAGCGAGGGTAAAAACGCAACATGGCGAAAAGCGAGAGTAAAATCAAAACTGCTCTTAAAAATAGGGGTAGAAACGCAATAGCCCCTTTAAGGTTTTGTGTGAGATTTTTCAAGACAAGCTGTATTTCCAGTGAGGTAGACACTAATTAACATATATATTCTGACATGTGTACATGATGGTATAGAGATGTGGTGATTATTTGTGGATGCACATGAAAGAAATGGATATTGGAGATCTCTTCATGCCGATATGAAATATTATCTTAGCCACATTACAGAAAGGTTTATATAATCGAGTTTGTGGGGCCTGTGACGCCGCGGTGAGACTGTGTTAATTTGACAATCTTTGTTTTTTCAGATTAAATGCTACTTTAACGTTGTTATTTATTTGCACTCTTAGTAACATCGTTATTTACTTTCACAGTATATATTGTTATCTTATGGTGCGATCTGTATGCTTTTACTAAAAAATTACTTTTTCCGTAGCAACGCACGGACATGAAACTAGTTCTTCTTAAGAGGCACAAACTACACAGCTCTAAAGAAACTGGGTTGTTACAATAATGTGGACGGATGGACCGTATAAAAAAACTTTACATTTCTCTAGATAGATTTCTTAGCTCCGATTTGATTCCTTCAAATCAATTGAACTTGGGCCTTGTTTAGATCCCATGCAAAAGGCAAGTTTTTTCACCCTCTCTCCATCACATCACCATTACATCAATCTTTGGCCGCATGCATGAAGTATTAAATGTAGATAAAAATAATAACTAATTGCACAGTTTGATTATAAATCACGAGACAAATCTTTTGACACTAGTTAGTTTATAATTGAATAATAATTACTAAATACAAACGAAAGTGCTACAGTATTTCAGAATTCTAACTTTCTAACTTTCTACCCAATCTAAACAAGGCCTCGTAGTCATGGACCTGCCTGACTCTACTTTGATCGACAGGAGAGGCAATTTTCTAAGAAATCCTCGGCCCAATCGTTGATCAAGCCCAGTACAGAGTGCTCCGGGTCTGACAGGCTTTCCATACTAGGCCCATTTAGCTTTTCTGTTGTAATTCCACTAAAAAAAAGCTTTCTGTTGTAATCAATGTGTTTTCAGTTGTCTACCTCCCAGAGATTGAGGTGAACTATATGTGTGAATTGATTTTAACTGGTTTCGTCCGTGTGATCTATCTCAGTTGGGTTGTTACATCCCACCACCGGTGCGCCTTGCAGATTTTGGTTATATCAATATCTGTAAAAATCTTGAATTTTTTAGAACTTTATGCTTGTTGCTGATGCCATGGGAATTCACAAATCAAATCAGGGACTGCAAAAACGGGAGCCTTGCAATACTGTTCGCTGCACTGCTAACAATGACAACTCTTTTCTTGCCTTTGTGAGCACCAGTTATCACCCGCGGGCCATATTTATTCAAGACAGTGAATCACTAGGCACAGACCGGAGCCCTAGAATTAGACCATCAATCTACATCATATGCACGGAAATGACATTCCAAGAGTAGTGAATGATCAATGGGTTACTTACACTGAACCAGAAAAAAATGAGACAGCAGAGTTAAATAGTTCAATGGCCATCTTTCGTCTTTTCAACCCTTGATTCTGATTTATTGTAAGGTCAAGCTTCACTGGTTTCTTGGTACATACCAGTCCAATGGTCCGCCATTACTCCCTCCGTTCCAAAAACATGCAATTCTCGCTTATCAAGGAGTCAAACAATTCCAACTTTAACCAAAGATATATAAAAATGCATTGAGTTGTTTGATACAAAATAAGTATCATTAGGTTAGTACTACGATATATTTTTACAAGAGTTTGTTTGGAGACATAAATGTTAATACTATTCGACTAGCGCGTATCCCATAATTGCATGTTTTTTTGGAATGGAGGGAGTATATGTCAACACAAAGATAAAAGTTGAAGTGGAATCCTCTCTTCTCATGCTCACAAATCCTCAAACTGCATCTTGTCAAGCAGGAAACAGGTAGAAAACGATGTGATGGTTAAATTGATTAAAAAAGATAAAGATTTGTTGTGCATAGACGGTGAAGATATTTATTTCTCCTCCTTTACAACACAAAAGATCTGTGTTTCAAACCAAGGCCTCGTTCTCTTCCCATGGTGCGAATTGAGATTCTCCATCACATCACCGTCACATCAATCTTTAGCCGCATGTATGGAGCATTAAATGTAGATAAAAAAAAGTAACTAATTACACAGTTTGGTTCTAAATCACGAGACGAATCTTTTAAACCTAGTTAGTCCATAATTAGACAATATTTGTCAAATACAAACGAAATGCTACAGGAATTTGAATTCCTAACTCTTGCCAAAGAGAGGCCTAGATTCAATTCTACTAATTCTAATTCAAAAACTTTCAGCCTCAGCCTTTACCCGCAGTGAAGCAGCAGCTCCACTCCCGCCTTCCCCGTGCAACGCGGGCAACGGATAACAAAACGCTCGGCTTGTCGCCTTCAGTGCCCTCCCGCCACCAATCAGTCAATCACCTAGCAGCACCGGCCCCCAAATCGATGGCCGCGGTGGCGGCGGCGGCGGCGGCCGCGGGCGCGGCATCTTCCATCCTCTCCTCCACGCCCCCATGCCGCCTCCACTTCCCTCCCGCCCACATCCGCAGACCCCTACCCGCGGCCGGCCCCAAGGCCCTCACTCTGCCATCGCAGAAGCTCCTCCGTCTGCCGTGCCCGCCCGCTCCATCCGCCCCCGCCTCGCCACCGCCGCCGCCGCCTGAGGGGGGCGAGAAGCCGGACCCCGTCAAGCTCGCTTTCGCCCGGGCCGCCGCATACAAGAAGGAGAGGGACAGCCCGGCGCCCGCCCCGCCTCCCGCGCCGCCGCCGCCACAATCTCCACCACCGTCGCAGCCGCAGCAGGATTCGGTGGTTGAGCCCGGCAGTAAGGAGGCCTTCAAGCGGGCGTTGGAGTACAGAAACGGCAACGGGGCTGGAGCGGGCGCGGCTGCTGGTGGTGACACACCGCTGCTGGGAGGCTCGCCGGATTTTGGTGAGTTGATTAAACCCCACGAATTGAACCGAAGAGTCAAGAATGGTTAGGATAGATGGTATCTGGTATGTACGGGAATGCTCTCATGTCCCTATTTCAGTGATGTTATTAATTAATGCTCATTACTACTACAAAAGTACAAATACTTAGCATTTCCATTGAAAAACGAATTGGATTTGGACCCAGGGCGTGGACAATTCGAAGTGATTTCAGTAATGCTGTTTTAATCCTATACGTACATTAATGCCATATATTTTTATTTGTACTGTCCATGATTTTCTAGGTCAGAATGCCTTGCTTAGTGAAGAAGTCTCGTTTGGCAAGAAAGGAGGGTATGAGTTTGATGAGACTGATTTTTTGGGTCTCGACTTCTTTGAGAAGAAACGTTCTAAAGGTCTACCACCTGGGCTGGCTCCAGCCTTTGAGACTTTACGAGATGACGATTTTCCTGAGGTGGAGATAATAGTTGGAGACCCTAGCAAATTCGAGAAGTCTCCTCGCACAACAGAAATCCAACCGGTAGATGACATGGAGTCAGAGGAAACATCTCAATCAACTACTAAACCAAATGAATCTGACATGGTTGGGACATCACCCCCTTCAACTGTTCTTGAACCTGAAGAGGATGAAGATGTTTATAGACCCACGGTTAGATCATGGGGAATGTTTCCAAGGCCACAAAATATTTCAAAGGCGGTAAGATATAGTTGTAACATCACAATACTGTATTTGTATCTTTCTTTTACTTTCAAATACAAAAGAAAAAAAGGAAAAAAAACTTCACTGGCAATAAGCTACTCATAATTTGGACATCAATAAACATAAACTTATTTTGGGAATTCGGATGGCAATCTGTCGCCAAAACTAGTTTGAACTATCCAGGCCCTTTCCATGTTCTCAGTCATTTCATTTAATTAGTTACATGCTACAGGCTCATCAACCATTGTCCAAGAATCACTTTCAGGACCGGAAATAGGTATCCATTACTAGACTGGATTGACATGGATAGTCAGTCTTTCAAAGATTGCTAAGCAACACTTTACAGAACCACTTTTAAAATTGTCTCTCTTGCTATATAATGTTGATACGCTAAGAGATGACATCTGAAATAAACTTAAAAATCATTCCATGATATCTTGCTTTTTTTCCCCTTTCTTTGGTTGCAGGTTTGATATTGATATATGGCATGTTTGTAAACTGGTTCCATTCTATGATATATGCCATTGATTCTTGATGAAACTTGATTAAAGTGTGATATGCTTTGTGGTATTGCTGTGTTTCCCTGGTTCTGATTTGTCATTATTCCTTCTAGTATGGCGGTGGAAGGAATATACGCCTTGGTGGAGAGACTCTAAGTGCAGAAGAAAAGGCAGCCAAGGATAAGCGCACCAAAGAGCTAGTAGCTGCATATAGGAATCGACAAAACATAGTAATCGATGCAAAGACAAAAGCAGAGTGCATCGAGGTACTGATTGAAACATTACTCCACTTAAGTTGAAACTCAAGTGATTTAACTCGACCTTTTTTATCCCCTCAATGATTGCACTTTTATGGGACTTCTATATCATGTATTTGAGTAATCTTCAAATTTTATTTTATTCAATGTCTGTACTTTTTTTTTCCCACGTATTCAATGTTTATACTGTGTCAGTTATTTTGCATGATAGCTTTACTTATTGTTCAGGAACGTCCACCATTGTTTCTAAGGGTCATGTTTTTTCTTTACACATTTAGGCTCCATTTGCTACTCACAAATAATTTCTGATTACCATGGAAATTGGACTGTTTTGGTGAAATTCCAGCATTTCAAAAAGGCTGCGAGTTTTGAATTTAGTTGCTAGCAACTCAGCATAAAAGTTATTTTTGTAGTATATAAAATGTGTATTAAATGCCAGTGTCAGCTTAATTTACACTTAATTTTGCAGTTTTCATCTTTGCTTTAATGCACATGTCTTTGGTATGTATTTGTTAAATTGTCATATGGAAGGCCTTGAGGGAAGGTGATGAGATGATGAATACTGGAAGGCTTAAACAAGCATTGCCTTATTATGAAAAAGTGATGGACGCTGTGGACTTTAAGGTATTACTATATTACACATACAAGAAAAGTTATTGAATCTATTGGGTTGATGTATATAGTATATCTGTGGTTGAATCATTAGTGAATTGTTGGTTTTCTAGTGAGAGTATGAACTTTCAATAAAAGTACTATGATGACCGAGGGACTTGATCCCATATAAATGCCTCTATATTTTGGTCGGGTGAGACATTCTGTAAACCTGGGGGTATTTTCTTAGGAACCTGGATAGTGATGAGATGGATTTGAGCCAGCTGTAATGTTTCCTGGACTAACAGACTGGAGTTTCCTCTGGAACTCTACAAAATGAATTTTTCAATGGAACCCTTTTCCTGATGTAGTCTAGTACTTAACCGCTGAATCTTTAATTAGACATACTTTCATGCTGTTAGAATATTTCTCAATGAACATAGTAGGGATAAAACTTGCACTCCCACGTGATAATTTATGAACTCTGTCTTCGGTAACTTACTAGACTCAGGAAGCCCTATTCTCTATCACCCACCAACTCCTTGGGAAGATCTGTTGAGCCACCTTTGGTTCTATGATTCTCCTTTAAATTACTTTTCATTGTAGTACAGTACGGGAACAATATCATAGCAAATGAACTTAGCTTCACAGTACAGCAATCAACTAACTGCTTTGGATATGGAGCTCCTAATTTTGTAATATAGGTAAACAGTGAAACATGACCTGTTTGCTATGCTAAGATTCTGAAAGATCAAAAGAATTCAACATTTACTATGCTGCTAAGATTCTGAAAGATGAAAAGGATTCACCATTTACTACGCGTCTATAGTGCAGCAAATGTATAGACGGTATGCAATATAATCATTGTCCTATTAGATGCTTCATCTAATATGATGAATTTCAGCTCTTTTCTTTTTCATGTTACATGTGCCTTCTAGTTTGCATATGTGCATGCTTTGCCAATTTTTTTAATTGTTGTGCCCTTCTCGGTTTCCTACTATATATTTGTTTACTCATGAAGCTAACTGCAGACTGAACTTCATGGAAAGGCTGCTCTGCAATGGTCCATCTGTCTCGATTCACTCTGCAGGTAATAAATACCCTTAATTTTCTGCTTGTTATATGCCCTTACTCTCCATCACTATGTTCGTCAAGTTTTATCCTTTTCCTCCTCAGATGCAAAAAATGTCCATATGGTTATTGCTAAGCAATGGATTGATATGCAGTTTATGATATTCAAACAGTATTCTTTTAGCTAAATTGCAGTTTCATTGGGAGTAACATCAGCACTGTTAGTCTATGTCTGTTAAACTGGTCTGTTACTAGTTTGGAATATTAACTTGGTGGTTTGGGTATCTGAGATTTCCTCCATATATTGCATATATATGTATACCATGAATACCTTTCTTTTGCAGATCCAAGGAAGCAATGAGCATGTATAGCAAACTTAAAAACCACCCGAACATTGAGATCAGAAAGAAAGCAAACATGTTTGTGTTCAGCTTTCAGGTGAGTGTCGTGACCTAATCTATTCCTTTCTTGCTCAGGAAATGAGACTCCAAGCACAGAAGTGAGTTTAGACATGACAAGCTGATATGAAGTTATCTTTGGAATATTTTCTCAACCTTCATTGGTAACTTGACTGACATCTTTCCCTTTTCTCCTGACCCATCTGAAGGCAATGGATTTCATGAAGGTGAGCAGCATTCCAGTGCCCAAAAACACAGGCTACGAGACGTACTTCACCAAATTTGGCAGCCAGAAGAATTACTACGCGAGCTTAGATGAGCCAGAGGTGGGGATCGGCCAGATCGTCCCGTACATGATCTTTCTTGTCTCGCCGATATTTATAGTTGCTTTTGTTGCACTGAGAAAATCCTTTCAGCTATGAACAGAAACCATGGACGAATTGCTGATGTTTGAATACCATTACCATATAGGAGCATATAGCCTGGTAAATAGAAGATTGTTTTGGTAAAGCTTTTTTTTTTTTCAAATTCAAATTGAAGCTTTTGTATAGCTGAGCATGCGTGTTCATTCACCTTTGGTCATTTGTAGAGAAATCTACTATAGCTACCTTTTTGCGTCTGTCAGAAGCCCAAAAGCTACCTTGTTCGCAAACAAAAAAGGAAGCCCAAAAGGCTGCTTGGCGGCCCAAATTATGGGCATTCTGGTTTGTGAGGTTGCTTTCCCTGGAGTTGGTGCTGTGGTGAAGTTTGAGGAGTACGCCAGCACGGGAGCAATGTTCTCATCAACTTGACACTCGACCTTAACCTTTTGCGAGATGTCCTCCTTGTTCGCTTATTCGTTACATCTCCCTCTTGAACTTTCGTTGGTTTGGTGGTCTACTACCCGTCTACCGCTCTACGCACGGCAGGGCCAAAGACGTGGCAGTACGCAAAAGTCGACGGCAACTGAACCCGGAAACTTACCGGGTCACCGGTCCAGATTTCACCGCGGCATGTGGATGACTATTTTGTTTCTTTCATCAGAAGCTCACCGTCCCATGAACACAGCTCCAGCCTGCTTTGCCATCATAGTACGCCTCACGCAACCATTTTCCTTTTTTTCTTTGTCCACGGCCCGTGGCCGCCCGAAGATGATCGCAGCCGCGATCTCACGTTTTTGCCCTCCAGGACCGCGTCCCTTTTCAGGTATGGACCGGCGGCGTAAACGAGGCATAAAAGCTGGTCCATCCATAAAGGTAGAGTATGTCTGCCGCCGCCCGCCGATGATTCGCTCCGCCGCGTCCTGGCTGGGTGGCGGTGCTACCTTTCTTTTCTTTTTTCGCCCTCGGCGTCGGTCTTCCAGAAACACGCGGCGGCACGGCGTGCGGGGTCGTTCCCGCACCGACCAAACGCGAAAATGCGCACGCATTCTTCTTCATCGCCGCAGCTGCCAACTTTCCCCATCCGCCCGTTCTTGATGGCTGGACAGACAACTGGAAGAATCGATAGTGAAATCGAGACGGAATGGAGGTCGGTTTTGGGCCGGACCACACGTCCCGTCCCTATCGGGCCCCCATTTCCAGCCGACCACAGGCTGGGCTGGCCCGCGCGGCCCCCGGCCACACACAAACCCGTTTTCTCCTCGCAATTGCCATCGCTCGCCCCACGCCGGGCCGTGCTGACTCAGCGGCAGGGCACGGCGAGGCGACTTGCCGTGTCCCGGCATCGCCTTTCCACTTCCACCGTCCCCTTGCCCGCCTCTCTTTCGGCAGCCTTTCTTTCTACCTTCCACTGCCCGTCGTCCTGCCGGCCGGATACTTCACTTGTAAGAATGCCCGTACGTGCGTGTACGTATAGTTGCATTTTTTTGCGTAAAAAAAGCAGTGCAGTATATTGGCACAGGCCTGGTTCGGTCAAAGCTGTTGCGAGCCTTGGACTCCAAACCAACGGCAAAGAAAGAGCCCGACCATGTGGTATGCGTGTACCACGGGGGGCTCTTGTTGAGGGCAGGGCAACAGCCATTCAGCCGGTGGCCTCAAAAGTCAGTGGGATTTGTAAATCGTAAGGACGGTGGACGTACAAAGGCGACTGGTACGTGGGTGTCCCGCGTCCGTCGTCCGTCTCTTGGCTTCAAGGCACGCCGCGTGAGCTGAAACCATGATATGTCCGTCCCTTACGTTTCCGGTCCGTGGCCGTGCTTCTCCTCATCAGCCCTTGTCCTAGTCCTAGCTCTACTGCGGCGCGTACTAATATTACTACTAGCTAGTTAACAGAAAGGAAGTGTCGAAGAAGTAAGGTGTTTAATGTGCCATACCAACACATTGAAGAAGTGTTGAAGGTACTTATGTGGTTTGGTTTGTAGAATGAAATAGAATGAGTTCATCTATCCTAATAATTATTACTAGAATGAGGAATAGGGTCATTCCGCTGAATTTTAAGAACGAACTCATGGCACATCATCTCATCTAGAATGAGTTGATTCTCCACACCAAACACTCCATTGGTGTGCCGTGTCGTCATCCAACATTCTTATAAGCACTCAAATTTAGATACATATCAAAGCAATGCATTAAAAATAAAATGATTTATAATTTGAAACAGGGGAGAGTAACCATCAACGACGGACCAATATGGTGACGATGCACCCACACATAAAAAAATGTAGAAAACCAATAATTATGATTGAAGTTTTATCATGGTTATCAGTTTGTGACTCAAGTCCATGCATTTACATGTGGCAAGCACAACCCGTCGGTTGTGGAGTCAAACTTTTAGGAGACTGAACAATTCTCAAGGTGTAAAATATTCACCAAAAAAATAACGTGTTCCTCTTTGATATAAAATAAAACATCTCTTTGCACTTCGCGCTGATGAGCATCGAGGACATCTTAGGAGACCAAGCAATTCTAAAGATGTTTAAGAATATTTTATATGTATTTTGTTGCATGAGCGCTTATGATTATGCAAGAACACGCGGGGCTTCATTTAAAAATATACAAGCATAGCATCTAGTGGCGGAGGGAGGGGAAGGGCCAGAACTGGAGGAGCAAATGCTATAGGGTTTCGGGACTCTTCTTCTATTCAAAAGGAACCAAAGTTATTTTTTATCCTAGAGCTATTCAGCTATAGTTCTCCATATTTCCGCACAATATAACAAGAGCCAGAGCTGATTGGACGGAGCCCCACTAAAACACCCTCAGTAAGGAGCTTTATTCTTTTTTTTTTACTTTGTTCCATTATCTAAAAAAATCAATTCTATTATTGTTGCTGTTTCTTAGGAAGGGAGAGAGTATTTGTGCTTCAAGTTTCATTACTTGTTTGTGTGATATTGGAATGCTATAACCACGTATCACATTATATAGTGTGTATTGTCAG
>JAKNSH010477877.1:0-13030 GCA_027790015.1 Cymbopogon flexuosus
ATGAATCGCAGCTATGAGCTACGTAGCCGAGGTCCAGCTACCTAAGGGTTTGACGCCCTTGACATTGGGTGTAGGATCTAAACTATATACTTTGCCATTACAAAAACTAACTAAAAATAACCATCAAAACCTACATCAAAATTGCTCACTCTTGCCAATTTAAAAGTTCGTTCAAATAATAGACAAATATACATCAAAAGCACACATGCATCATGTTATTAATAATGGAACATAATGGCGAAAGAAAATGGCCACTTTTGCCTTTATAAAATTTAAAGTTCTTATTCTAAGTATATCATATAGTCAAGCATTTCTTTACTTTGTGAATTTTATGGAAGAATATACTCAGAATTCTTCATCTAAACTAGCACTCTGCCTTCAAGGTAAATAACTAAGATAACCCTAAATTAACATATGGATTATTCGCTCTGGTACTACAAAAATTAAGATAAAGTATGTGTATGCTCTGTAAGTTAGCTAGTGTTCTGCATAAATGGCTAAAAATCTGCTAAACCCACATTTTTAACCTATATTTTCTTAACAGAAAAGTAAGAAATTGTGCTATATGTGCCCTAGTAGAGAATTAACAGGTAAGAGTACTGCATGTATATAAAAGTACTTACCGGAGCTATGTCCAGCTCAACAGCTAGGAGTTTATACAGAACAAGCAGTGGGAGCTGGTTCTCCATGACAACCATGTCTGATCGGATCGCGGTATACAAGGTGAGGCAACCATGATAACTGAAGACCGGATTGCCCGCTGGGTAATCGAAGTAGCGCTCTATCGACTCCAATAAGAAGCATCCATCCATCACCATCATCTGGACAAACTCATCTCTACCTTCAGTGCGCCATTTTTCGTCGAGGTTCTCGTACTCACCAAGCAACTCATCAGCAACCTCTTGTATAGACGCCACGTACTCCACTAGAGGCTTCCTGAAGCGCTTGACACGCTGCAAGACAGCCTCCTCCTTGTGACGCTCCATGGGCACTAGGTCAGCCTCACCGTAGTGCAACGGGCCCATGGAAACCAGCTTTGGCCGATATGCCTCGGTGTTGCCACGCTTGATCCGATCCGGGACACGGTAGATTGATGGTGGTTTCTTCCCACGCGACGACCAACGGCTATTGTCGAGTAACTCCTCCATCTCGACTATCCAACTCGCACACCCGGCCTCCATGACTCTAAATGCCTCCCCCAAGTTAATCTCCTCCTCCTCCTCCTCTTCAATCTCCAGCACATGGTGGTGGTGCTGCTGCTCTTCTTGGTGCTGCTGCTTCTCCTCTTCTTGGTGATGCTGCTGCTCGTCTTGGTGGAGCTGCTGCTCCTGCTCCTGCTGCTGCTGCTGTTGCTCGATATTCTCCAGCAAGGGTGGCTGCTGCTGATTCTGCTGCTGCACCCCAACCCCAAGCACAGGTTGTTGTTGCTGTTGTTGCTCGACATTCTCCAGCACAGGCTGCTGCTGCTGCTGCTCGCCAATTGCAAGCACAGGTTGTTGTTGCTCCTGCTGCTGCTCTTCCATCTGCACCACTTACAGCAAGGACTAGATCAGTGGACAGAAGAAAAACTACTACATGAGGAAGTGCTAGAAAGTGGAAAACAGATGTGGCTAAGTGAAGTGTCCAAAACATCCTAAGACAAGGCTAATAGCTATATATAAGACATGTATTGGTTCATGAATATCATTTGAACATTGCATACATGACAATGAAGAAAAATTGCACTCCTATAGGCAGTGTGTATAACATGAGGTCCTTATGAGATTTTTTTCTATGAAAACAGTACAAATTATACTACAGAGTACCTACCTTGCACAGAGTCTTGACAATGGACCTTTGTTGCGGCCTTTAGGACAAGCTTGCCAGCTCTCAACTAGATCGCTCCTTCATAAGAATACAGAATAAATACATTTAGCAAAGGGTATGACATGTTAAAATTTTGACATGCAATTTGATTGTTAAGTTAAACAAAAGGTGAGCCTCTCATCAATTTTAGAGGCAAGATGAGTCACTGGATCTGCAGGGACCGGATCAGTCAACACCAGGAAAACCACTATACAAGAAATTTATAGAAAGAGAAAAACTACTCTAAAAAGTGCAAAACTACTTCAGCAAAGGGTGTATTAGGTTAAAATTTTCACATGCAAATCATTTGTAAAATTACACAAAAGATGGGATTCTCCTCAACACTAGAGGCAAGATGAATAACTACATTAGTAAGGACTAGATATCAATAGACTGTAGGAAACTTATACTAGCTACATCTGAAATTCCTAGAAAGTGGGAAACAGATGTGGCCAATCCTAGTGTCCAAAACATACTAAGACCAGGCTATTACCTATATTGGACGACACATTTGAATATCTCATACAGAAACACAAAAGGAAAATTTGCACTCCTATATATGAGGCCTGGTATAACATCACGTCTTTTTAAGATTATTTTCTATGAAAGAATATACAAAAAGAACTTTTCTGAAAACATTCTTCAGTATATATTTTTCATGCTAATTTTTAACAAGGTAACTTTTTCTTGGCTAAAAGGAAATCAATATAGCATGCAATCTTGATGAAAGGATATTTAATATGTCTTCGGGGGGCCAGGGCTGAGCTCTCATATATACACCGTATATGTACGCTCGTCACAGGGGCCCTGCCGACTTCGGAGGCCCAAGGCGGCCGCCCCGCTCGCCTACCCCAGGGCCGGGCCTACGAAGATGGTGATGCTACTGATTTGATTCAAGCCAAGGATCCGATGCTCCTAGCCCCACCAAACAAGTTGGGAAAAGATGGAGCCTTTAGTCGCTGCAGTGAAGCTACTGATATGATTGAAGACATGGATTTGGTACTCCCAGTCTCCCCACGTGCCCAATTGGGCGCTCCAGACCTACCAGGCTCGCCAGTCGTGGCGGACGCGTGCTCTGCCGCTGCCGTCCCAACTGGTAAGGGGAATGGCAAGCAGATAATGTGGGTAGACAGGGAGCGTGGAGGCAGTCTCTCTTCGATGGAAACTGATGGGGACGCTTCAGGAGCGGCCTCGCTCATTAGTCCGGCTGTTGCAGCCTCTGCCTCACCGGGCAACCTTGCTACGGCTAATGGCGACGGATCGGGCGTTGCAGCCGCGCCAACAGCGGGCCAGAGTACCAACGGCAGCAACCAGGTGATCCTCTCCCCTCACTCCCACATCCCCATCTCTAAGCACTACCGGCCCGAGGCATCGAATGCCCTAATTCAGGCAAAGGCACCCAGAATGAGTTATTGCGATGCTCTCTGTTCCCCTAGATGCCCGCTGCCTTCTCGTCTTATTGCAAAGCCGGGGAGGCAAGCGGGATCTTCGAGAAGCATAGGTCGTAGGTGGGCCTTCAATGGAAAGTTTCCGATTATGGGACGGTTGGCCGGCGGCTGGCTATAAAACCGTGTTCATGGGCAAATATTTCAGATGACTTGGCTGTGATCACAAAATTCCAAACTGCCGGGATCCCCTTCACTGCCTTGCCTGCCTATGTTCCGGGCACCTCTCCAAGAACTATTCAGACAAGAGGGAGGGTACTCACAGGCCTCCAATCCGCTCTGCTTCCCAAGCTCTAGTGTCCACTCCAGGATTATCTTCCCCGAGGATAATCCCCCACATATCCATAGCCGCACTGCTTTCTCTCCAATCAACAGCAACAATCCAGTAGAGGAAAGGGAGGGTGAGGGGGAAGGACAGTGCCATGGCTTAAGTTCTAGGGAGGGCGAAGAACCACCCTCAGGAGGGATCTTCTTTTGTGATTTTGTCCCTCATCTTGGCAAACAACACCACCAAGTTCCACATCGGGGTTGTCCTAGTGGTGGCCCGCAAGGACCTCACGTATGTTGGCATCACGACGAGAAAGGTTGCCCTAGCTTTTAGCAGTAGGATCCGCATCCCAAGCTATGATGCTAGGGTAACACGTCACAGGCCGGAGCACTTCCTCGTCCTCTTTGAATACCTGCCACATAGAGATATGGCAATTCAGCTAGCGGGCTGCGCGTTTGCGGGATTGACTTCGACATTCTCCATGGACGGATGCTCAGCACGGTGATGATGCCACAAGGTGGTACCGGGTGCACGTTGCCATATCGAGAACCTAACAATCCACCCTTGGAATGCGTAGGTGGTGAGGACCGTCTTGGGTGAGGTATGTCTCTTTGACATGATAGAGAAGACGACTTTCCGGTAGGAGGCCACCGACCTCTTCTTCTGTTGGGCATGGATGTGGAAGCCTGACTTCCTCCACCGCACGAAGCGGATGACGATCTTCTGATGCTGGGCAACTACCGTAGGGGGCTGCTGCCATGGTATCGGGAGGTGGCGCTTCCTCCTGCGGTATGTATATACAACCTACTCATTCACCTTGACTGCATTGAGGACTGGAGCCCCTCACACGACCGTTCACCGAGCAATCTATCTAGGGCTGCCCTGACTCCAAGAAGTACCCCAGGGTATTTGAGTTTGAGGAATGGATGCCAGGGGACATTGATGGCCACAGACAATGGGCCAGGGACTAGCCTTGTTGAGGGCCTCCCAAACCACGTACCAGAGGCGCCTAGATGGTGATGATGATGAGAACAATGGGCAATGTTGGCCATCTAGGAGTTTCCTGGAGCATGGCCGGTAGGCCTTCAAAAAAAATGCTTCGCATGGGGAGTGTTGGTGTCGGGTCAATAGGCCGCATACCCGCTCCCCCTCGAAGTATAGGCGGTGGGACGATGGCAGCAAGGAGGCTGCGGTGGATGGAGGGAGAGGAAGGAGTGTTGACCGAGGTGTCCGAGGCTCTCCTAGAGATCGATATGCCCCACACCGGGAGGATGCGGATTGGGAGCGTCGATGATGCGCTGCCCGCCGTGAGCAGCTGTGCACCTTGGCTCTGTCCTGCTCGCTGGCACGCTGCCTATGGCTGCGGGGGCTCCACCTCCACCAGCATAGCACCCTGACCCAATGCTGGAGTTATACAAGGGTCTCTGTGGAGATAACATTGAGGGGTGGGGGGCTGCAGGTGCTTACATAGGCAGCGACCCCAAGCTTGGAGAGGCTTCTACCGTGTGTTCTCACGCTGCTACCAGGCCCCTATCCTTCTCCCCAACGCCGTCTGATGATGGATGAGGAGGACCAGGGCTCTCTGGTGTACACTTTGTTGTCTGCTTTCTAGAACAAGGTGGCTAAACTGAATGCGGAGGCAGTGGCGCTAGGATATGGCAATGTCATTCACTTTGGGCCTACGGTTCAGCTGCCCAATAGGTTGGAGGACAGCAGAGAGCTCGGGTATCACTGAGCAGGTGGCAGACATGGTTTTGGAGGAGCACAAGAATAAGATAGTGGAGAGTTTATTCATGTCTTGTGAGCAACCAGTGTTGGATGCGCCAGTGCCAGTCAAGGCCAAGGGTAAGGTTGGGGACGGCGAGAAAGGAGCCAACGTGGAAGAGCTCCATGTAGAAGATTGTGACCAGTTCGGTATCGGTCTCTCAGCGGGCCACCCACTGACTCATTAAGGCCTTCGAGCTGGTCTGGCCAAATGAGTCAGTTGGGGAGCAGGACCTGGAGGCATTACATCAGATCATATGACACACCGATGACCAACAAGAGAGTGAAGGCTGTGTGCATGCTAACTTCCTTGGACATTGGATCGGCGCTTGCTGCAGCAGTGCATCTGACTGCTGAGTAGGAGATGACTAGAGAGCAGGTATTGGCCGTTTGAGCAGAGTATGAAGGGTAGAACACTACTAAATGATTTCTTTTGCACAACGACGGGGTTTTGGCCTCCACGGCGGGCACAGAGTTTGCCTGCCATGGTTAATCGGTGGCCGCGACCACGGCCGGCTGGCCACTACAGTGCCCGCTGCGAAAAATTGGCATTTACCGCAATGGGCACTTTATGTTGCCCGCCACAGTAAATCCCCCCTATATATAGCAGCAATAGCCCTCCCCTTCTTCCCCACCCAAATAATTTGGGGAGGAGGCTTTGCCAAAAAATTTCACCAACCAATAGAGGTTTATAGCTTTGATGTGGTGGAGAAGGACATCATAAGAGGTATGTAAGGGCTCTCACATCATCCTCCACTCTCTTTTCTTCACTTTTGAGTGGCTCTAGATTTAGATCTAGAACTCCATGTTCACGTAGGAGAGAAAACTTAGGTTTTTGTGTTTCCTCTTTATTCGAGTAGGTCTCTCATAGGCAGGTCCGAATGGATGTACGGGATCAATAGGGTGAGTGATCTGTGGTACCTCACCGAAGTAAGGAAGTCCATTGCCGCTGCAAAGACTCACCTTGAGAAACTAAAGCGGACGACGACCATATGCCCGTGTTCTCACTTCAAGAACACGATAGCCTACGAGACAGCACGGTGCAATCTCATTTAATTAGGTTTGGTTTTGTGAAGGACTACATAATGTGGACTCTTCATGTCAAAAAAAAGCATTGATGTTAGTGGCACTGCATCGCCTGGAGTTGGCTCGTCGTCCACGACAGCACCTGTCCCACCTTCAATAGTAGGTGCACAAGCCGACAAGGACAATGACTATATCACGGTGGAGGATGTACTCTAGAACATGGTAGACAGTGCCGATGGAGGTGGGGATGGTGAGGATTTTACTGTGAAGGAACCTGAGGAGGTCCAACTATTTGAGGATTTAGTCAACCACATCGATGAAGATGTTGTGTTTGTCAACCTGAAGTGGTTGGATAATTTCAGAGAGATGAAGCAAACATCAGTTGACCCTCTCTATAAGGACGGTGGTAGTTCTCTAAAGGAGTGCACAACACTCTATTTTAACCTGCAGCTGTTGATGATGAAGGCCAGTTGTTGATGACGAAGATCTGACATGGTTGGTCAGACACTAGCTTCAACAAGCTATTGAGTTACCATGGTACCACGTACCAAACATCTAACAGTGTGCCTACCAATACCTATCGATCAAAGAAGCTGATGCAGCCAGTGGATGAAACTTAGAAAGTTTGATGCCCGCCCTAACCACTGCATCTTGTATTAGGGCAAGCATGTGTACTTGCGAGCTATCTGTACCGCGGCTTCAGTTGGTACAAGAAAGAGCGCTGGTTATCGTGTGGAAGCAGACGAAGACGAGGCCTTGTGAGGTGGTCCGAAGAAAGAAGAAGGGGGCCAAGAACAGTACTGAGGCCAAGCAAATCTCGGCTTAGCAAGATGAGGAAGAAGAGGGTTACACGCGTAGGAAAAGTCCGGCACTGTGGGTGTGGTACACCTACCTGTGATCGACTGCCTGCTTGCACTATTCAGGAACCTAGAGAATGCCAAGCTCAAGTTCTGCATGCATCAGCTGACTGCAAGAAGGACGATGGCATGCTACGACACCCATCCGATGGCCAGCTGTGGAAGGATTTCGATATTGCCTTCACGGAGTTTGGCAAGGATCCTTGAAACATTAGGTTCACATTGAGTACTGACGGCATGAACCCTTTCAGTGAGCTTAGCAGCTCGCATAGTATTTGGCTAGTCATCCTCACCATCTACAGCCTACCTCCATATCTATGTCAGAAATGCAAGTACATTATGCTGACCATGCTTATCACAAGACCAAAGTAGCCCGACAATGATATGGATGTGTTCATAGAGCCGTTCATGGAGGAAATTGATATCCTATTTGATGTTGGGGTCGAAATGGTTGATGCATACCGCAAGGAGAAGTTCACCCTAACAGCCATCATCTTGGTCACCATCACCGATTACCCCAGGTCTCTTCTCACTGTCAGGGCAGATCAAAGGGAACACAAGTTGTGTAATGTGCATTGATGGGACCTGCTATAATTACCATAAGGGATCCAACAAAATGGTGTACATGAGGCACAGACGGTTTCTTTGCAAAAAGCACAGGTATAGCAAAAGTGTTATGAATGAATACTCCGACAATCAGAAGTAGACATAGTGTGAAGATCCAGTGCCAACTAGTTGGGGGCCAAAAGTGTATGAGATGGTCAAAGATATGGATCAGGTCATGTTTGAAAAGAAGAAGCCGCCAAAAGAAGGGACAAAGCAGACAAGGAAGCGAAAGTGGAACAAGATGGAGGAAGCACCGCCCCCGGCATTCCATTCAAGAAGAAGTTGGTTTTCTTCAAGTACCTGTAGTAGTAGAAAATACTGAATACACTCCATGGCATCAACGGCATGCACCTTGAGAAGAATGTGTTTGAAACCACAATCGGTACCCTGCTCAACGTTTCGAGCAATACAAAGGATGGTATCAAGTCACGAACGGATCTTGTCAACCAGGGCATCAGGCACGACCTTCATCTGACACTGCAATAGAATGGTAAAGTTGATATCCCATGTGCGGCCTATAACCTAGCGCATGACGAGAGGACGACTATTTGCAAGTTGGTGAGGGGTATCAAGGTGTTGACTGATTTCTCTTCCAACATCAAGAGCCTGGTCAACATGAAAGACCTGACAATGACCAGCTACAACTCACACAACTGCCACATCATGCTCACGGTGTTCCTTCTGATTGTGATCAGGGTTATCCATCAAGTGTACGTGAAGATGGTGATCACAAGAATATCATACTTATTTAACTGCATCACCCAAAAGGTCATCAATAAGGCTAACTACGTGCCCTAAAGGAGTTCATTGTTGAGACCCTTTGCTAGCTCGAGATGTGCTTTCCACCATCTTACTTTGATATAATACCACACTTGATGACGCACATGGTCGATCAGATCGAGCAAATGGGCCCCGTGTATCTGCACCAGATGTGGACGTACGAGCATTTCATGTTGACCTCAACAGATACGTCCATAACTGTGCTTACCCTAAGTGCTCTATGATCAAGGCATACATGATCGATGAGGCCGTCAACTGGTGTATGAGGTACATAAGAGATGGGAGAGTGACTGGGCTGCCTATCCACCAGCACAAAGGCAGCCAAGCTGTTGTAAATGGATTTACCATAGCCCAATGGCCCGCCACGGTGGAGTTCATGATTTACCATGACCTGTTCACCATGGCGGAGCTATCTGCCCGCTGCGGTAAATGGATTACGCCCGCCACGGTTCAGAAATTTGTAGTAGTGGTAGGACGTCCTTTAGTTATCATGATTAGTAGCGTATTGTGCATGTTAGTTCTTGGTAGTGTTTTAGAATTGTTTAGTGGTGTGAGAGCTTCAATGTAGTGTCTGTAGGCCTTGCAACTATAAGGGGCAAGTGTGTGGGTGTGATCATTGTAGCTGTAGCTCAACTTGCAGGTGTCCTGGTAGAATGTGCAACAGCTTATAGCTGTGTTGCAAGAACGAGAGGTCTTAGTTAGGAAGGATGGTCAGGAGAGTTATAATCCCTTCATTGTGTAATAGGTGGTGTCCAGTGGCGCTTCGTGGCACCAAAATTATGTGGAAGTTGTTACTCGGTGTTCCAAATGAGTGAAAACCTCTCTATCTTGTCTTGGAATGTGAGGGGGGTTAAATGATGTTGCACACAGAGAGCTGATGCGCGAAGCAACAGTGTGTGAAAGCCTTCAATGGTCTATCTTAGGAAACCAAAATCAGTGTCATGACCCAGGCAACCCTTGCTGACACCTTGGGGCCAAGACTCTTTGGTTCAAGTACACTAGATGCTCAGGGCACTAGAGATGGCATTCTCCTGGGTTCAATATTGTCTGGCTGTTCATAGTAACAGTAATGGTGATGGTGCTGCTAAATGACATTTGTTTCAAACTCACCACCTGCTATGGTCCGGCTGACGATGGCGTTCCTTTGTTGATCACTGGGGATTTTAATCTCATATATAATACAAGTGACAAGTATAATCTGAACCTGAACCACAGGCTGATGGGGAAGTTCAGAGCAGCATTGGATGAATGCGGGCTTATGGATATCTGCCCTAAAATAGGGAATACACATGGTTGAATGAGCGAGACAATCCAACTTTAGTACGGCTAGATAGAGCCTTCAACAATGCAGGTTAGGAAATGTTGTTTGCTGGCTTCACCCTCCATGGCTTGGCAACGGGGGCGTCGAATCAATGCCCAATTCTGCTCATGAGGTAGCAACAGGTGCCAAGGAAGGCATACTATAGTTTTGAGGATCACTAGTTGCGCACTGATAGTTTCAAGGAAGTTGTGACACAGGCTTGGTCCAAGTAGCAGCCTGGCTCAGAACATATGGTGCATAGGAAAAGTTGTTTGAAACAGCCCACAACCTCAAAGCCTAGAGTAAGCCTCTTTTAGCCATGCTAGATTGCAGCTAAATATTGCAAATGAGGTGATCTTGCGCTTAGAGACAACACAGGAGTGACAACAGCTATCTAGCATAGAGATTACCTTGAGGGCTGAACTGAAGCTCGATGCACTCGGTTTGGCTGCACTAGAAAGATCAAGACGGCAAACATCTAGATTTATCTGGCTCAAGGCTGGAGACGCTTGTACCTGATTCTTTCACCTACATGCGCGGACATGGATGCGCAACTTGCCTGGGTTGTCCGCCGACGCCATCATCGACTATCTGTATTTGTGGCACGCGGTGGATGGAACTGAGCTTTCTGAGCAACTGGACAAGACCATATGGAAATGGACACCGGATGGCAAATACTTGGCCAAATCGGCGTACTCCATGCTGCATATGGGAGAGATCAAATTCCGTGGTCACAAGGCTCGTATGGAAGACATGGGCACCCTGCGCATCAAAATCTTCCTCTAGCTCGCCTTCAAGAGGGGGCATTGGTCCGGTGACAGGCAGAGACAGCACGGGCTTGACGCCCAGGAGCGGTGTTTCTTGTGTGACCAGGGAGTGGAGACAATCGATCATATTCTCGCCGAATGCTCGGTTACTAGAGAGGTATGGTTCCACATCCTCAGGTCTTTAATCGACAGCTCCCGCAAGCGGCTGGTACGACATTGCGTTGGTGGAAGCGCCTTCAAATTCTATTTTAGGGCGACCAACGGGCTGGTCTCGACTCCCCCTTCGCGCTCACCTCGTGGCTGTTGTGGAAGGAACGGAATGTGAGATGCTTTAGGAAGGCAGCATCAAGCACTGCTGATATCTTGCGGCTCAGGGAACACCTAGGTTTGAACTTGATAGACCATTCAGCGAAGAAGAGGTTGAATATGCAGTCAAGTGCCTCCCAAATGACAAGGCACAGGCCCTGACGGTTTCACCAACAATTTCTACAAGCACTGCTAGCCAATCATCAAGTCTGACATCCTAAAAGCCTTCTATAGTATAACCACCACTCTGCTGCCCTGGAGCCCATAAATGGGGCCTAGGTTGTCCTAATTCCAAAGGCAGAAGTGGTTTCAGAACCAAAGGATTTCAGGCCAATTAGCCTCATCCACTCCTTTGCCAAGCTCTTCACCAAAGTACTGGTGATCAGACTTGCTGGCTTGATAAGCTCATTGCACCAGCCCAAAGTGCATTCAGTAAGAAGCGGTGCATTCAGGTCAATAATATATATGTGAGAGGATTGAATAGACACTACCACAGAACCAAGACCCCTTCGACATTGTGTCCTGTGGATATTTACTTGAGATGCTTGCACAGAGGCTTGCAGACTTGTTCAGAACTTCATCATCTGTTGTTATGCTGAATGGATGTCAAGGACCAAGGATCAATCACTTGATGGGGTTGCGTCAAGGAGACCCGCCGTCACCGTATTTGTTCATTCTAGCCATGGACGTCCTCAACAGGCTATTTGAAATTGGAATAGAAGATGGGCAACTAACACCTCTACGTGGCCGCCAGGCAAGACTAAGGTTGTCCCAATATGCAGATGATGCCGTTATCTTCACAAACTCAATCAAGGAGGACATATCCTGTATCATGCGTATAATGGAAGCATTCGGAGATGCCACTGGCCTACGCATCAACATGGCAAAAGGCACTGTAGCATCAATCCGCTATGCAGGACTAGACTTAGATGATGTACTCAGTGAATTCTCAGGTGAAAGAATCAACTTCCCAATCAAGTACCTTGGGCTGCCACTCACCCTAGGGAGAACACGAATGTTCCATCTTCAATATATTCAGGATCGAGCAAAAGGAAAGATTGCTGGATGGCAAGGGAAGCTGATCACACTAGCAGGAAGCAAGGTACTGGTTAGATCAGTGCTTAGCTCGCTGCCAGTTTACTTAATCACTGTCATAAAACCCCCCGAAGCACTTTCTCAAAGAGATTGACAAAGTTCTGCGGAGCTTCCTTTGGGCGGGAGATGGACAGCCGACGAGGGTGGCAAGTGCAAGGTGGCTTGGAGCCTTGGACAAAGTGTTGTAGACCTACGGAGAATGGCGGACTAGGCATTAAGGATTTAGAGATGCTCAGCCGGTCCTTGCGGCTGAGAGCCTGAGATCTATGGTTTGAGTGGGATAACAGAGAGCGCCCATATTGGAAAGGTCTACAACTACCAGTTGATAATGTTGACTGCCAACTCTTCAATGCTGCAACTACAGTTCATATGGGTAATGGACTCAAAGCTTCCTTCTGGACAACTCGATGGCTTAATGGAAAGCACAAGCAACACTCTTCATGGCGCTCTTCGGCCACAGCAAGAGAAAGAAACGCTCATTACAGAATTCCTGGAACTCTAGGTTAAGGTTGATGGCATTGTGCTTGCTCAGGAGCAAGAAGACCAAATAACTTGGCTGCATACATCCAATGGAGAGTATTCAGCTAGCTCTGCATATAGGATGCAATTTGAGGGCCTAACCAGGTGTAGCAATGCTGAGCATATATGGAAGGCAAAGGCACCGCCTAAATGCAGATTTTTTACGTGGCTGATGCTGCACAAAAGAATATGGATAGCCGCTAGATTGCAAGTTCGTCAGCTGCCAAATGAGTATTTCTCTGCCAACTGTGCATCCGAAGCCAGGAAACAGTTGAGAACCTGTTGTTTGAATGTCCAGTGGTCAAGACAATTTGGCACAGACTAGCAGTATGGTTGAGGATGCCATGCTTGCAGCCAACAAGATGGGAACACACGGCCACAATCAAAGAATGGTTCCTGCAACTTATTCACAGCCTGCTGCAAAGGAAGGACTAAAGTCTGCAATCATGCTA
>JAKNSH010478170.1:0-13281 GCA_027790015.1 Cymbopogon flexuosus
ATGGGGATGAAACTTTTATCTTCTCTCTCCTCCCCGTTTCATGCAAAAACACCAAATGTGCTTATGTGTCACCTCATTTAATGTGCATGACACTCTCTATGAAACCCATCTCAATGGTGAGTTTCACCACACACTTTCCAATATATGAAACTTTTACATGAAATAGGTGTCTTTCTCAGTGGAAAGTTTCATACACGATTTCACAGTCTATTTTTACCCATTCGTGGGTCCCACCTGATCCAATCTCCACTCCCATCCCCGCATCTTCTTCTCTGATGAAACGTCTCAGTGGGAGTTTCATTCCGTTTCACCGTGTGGGAAACAGCGCCGGAGTGGTTTCACCATGGTGAAACGAATTCCTTCTCTCTCCTCTGAGTTTCATGCAAAAATACACATATGCTGATGTGGCACCCTAATAAATGTACATGACACTCCCATAAAACCCCCACTGAGACTGGCCTTAGAATGCTCTAAGCAGAGCATTACCGCATTAATAAGGGTGAAAATTAGCCCTCCTAAACATTGTAAACATCATTTGGGCCGTCAAAAGGCCTAAATGGGCCGTCAGAAGCCCATCTTACTCTCCTCCCTTGTCGCCGCAATAAACCCCCAGCAAGAAACCCCACCGCACCTGCAGCCGCCGGCTCACCGGAGACGGCATCCAAATCCATGGCCTCCCGCCAGGCGCTCCGCATCTTCACGCCCTCCCGGCGGGCGATCCACATCCTCCCGCCCTCCCGCGGCATCGCCTCGACCCCTCCCCTCTCGTCCTTCGGCTGGTTCGACAAGATCAAGTCCACCATCACTGGCAAGAAGCCCGAGGAGGGCTCCGAGGCTTCCTCCTCCTTCACCCTCATCCGTAAGTCCCCGACATGCCCAAGCGCTGCTTCGGCTCCCTTTCCGTAGGCTAGTGGTGGTGCGGCGGCTTGACCGGCCTCTCCCCGGTTTCGGTTTGATTTGCAGAGTTTGCGGACACGATGGAGAAGGCGAGGAAGCTGGGCACGTTCAAGAACTTCGTCGCCGGGCGGGCCAGCGAGGCCACCGTCGTCAACGCCTTCGAGAAGCACTCCGCTGTGCTGCGCTACCTCGGCGCCATCGACCCCACCGGCGAGGTACAGACTGATCTGAATATATTTTCTTTCTTTGGTTACAGTGCTTTCTATTTGGGGTGGGGATAGATTAATTGTCTGCAACGTAATTTTTATACAGAAACTCCGAAACACTGACAAGATTAACGCGACCAAGCACTGCAACTGCACGATTGCTGAAGTGGAGCACATTCTGGCCAAGTACACATGGGCTAAAGACGCTCAGAAGAAGATTGAAAAACTCAAGGAAGAAGGAAAGCCATTACCAAAGTCATTTAATGAGGTAACTCTAGGAAGCCTGACAACGATACTGAGCCGTTGACTTATTATACTTGTGTTATGCAAAATGCTATTGGACTATTGGGGATTGTTATCCTGTTTGATTTTATTGTATATTCTACTATGCATTGAAGTGGGCTAATGGCATTGGACATAATGCCAATAAGAATTAAACGCATACCAGCAACAGAGGGAAGGTAAAAAACAGAAATACCAATAAAATACATAGCATGCTTTGAGTAATGAAAAAATTATAGGCACATTCAGCTTGATAAAGAACATTATGCCATACAGAAAGTGAGGTGTAGTGTTGTGAATATAAAGAAAAAAATGCAGTAGCTTTTTTTTTGTTCTCCCTTTTCAGTTTTCTCAGTTTTTTTGTGGTCGTTTTTGATATATCTGACTTCTGACCTGCTCCATTAAGAAAATGCTACTCTTAGTCTTCTCTTCATTGTAACGGTTTTTCGGATTACATTTAAGAAACTTTGTAAACAGCTCAGTGTAACTTACTTGGGCTGTGAAAGGTTTTTGATGGTACTATATAGATTCTCATTTTCTTCTATTACATCAGATTTTAATCTCCTTCATTACATTGCATGAATAGTTTTTTATTTATGTTTTTTTTATTGTGCTGCACCTTTTGAAATTTCTAATCATACCGTTTTTTAGGTCCAAAATCTAATGGGCTCTACACCAGTGGATGTCGGCAAAACTAGTCTGGCAAAAAGTGGTCAGATAAGTAGGAACGCCCTCTGCCCATGTGGTTCTAAGAAACGATATAAAAGGTTTGACATTTCCGAACTGTTTCCATTACGAAACTGCACATGCCTTTCTTTGATTGATAACATTTCCAATTATTGCAAGTGTCATGTGTTGTATGATGGTTATGTGGATGATAACCCACACGTTATTTTCCATTATGTGGATGATAACCCACACGTTATTTTTTTGTTCTACTATATGAATATATGCATGGTTTTAGAGTAATATTATAGCGTTGTATTTTATGTCTTCAAATGACGAAATGCATATTTTGATAGGATAACCTCTCCTACTTTTAGTACTTAAAATGAGGATACTCTGGTGGTATGATGCGACTATGGTTTTTTCCCTTTTGTGTCTCTGCATTCTTGCTGGCATACCATAATTTAATTTTGTTTCCCTTGCATTGTTAATCTGTTCTTTGCTGCCTCCAATGTGAAGGTGTTGCGGAGCTTCATGAGGTGAACAACAATCCTCTCGTTCACAAGCACATGCAGGCCAGGTGCAGCATTTTTAAGCTCTTTTGGCAAACAATGCCAAGCTCTTTCATGGACAGCACCTGAATTTGAAGCTTGCAATTTGTAAAGCACTATGAGCGAGCCCTGTGTTAAGAAGGCTTTTACTTGAAAGTCCGATTTCTTTATTGGTGTTGTTGTTTGACGTTGATTTGGTTTACCATGTACACGAATTTTGGTAATAGATCCCTAGCTCATTATCTGCAACAAGATTTGTTTTAGATTCATTAGTACTCAGCATTTTACAGACGATTGACCATGTTCTGCTCGGCAGCTTCATTTTTGATGGATGTGTTTGAATAAAGCCGATGGAGGTCCTCTTCTTCACATCTTACGTTTTGTTATTCTGTTGATGACTTTGTCTAATAAATTAATAAATTTACCGTCTGTGGAGTTTGTCTAGCTTACTCAGAAACTGAACCTCTGGCCACTTTTATTTCCCAGAATTCACTTCCAAAATCCACTATGCAAAAAGAAGATTCTCCATCACATCAAAATATCGGCACATGTATGAAGTACTAAATGTAGATGAAATCAAAATCTAATTACACAGTTTTGTGGTACTTCGAGACGAACATTTTGAGCCTAACTAGTCAAAATTTGGATAATTTTTACCAAATAAAAATGAAATGCTACATGAATTCTGCTACAGGAATTCTGGCGCCAATTCCGAAAACTAAACAAGGCCTCTGTAAAACTTGTGCATTCTACTCCGTGAAACAGACGCACAAGGAGGAATCATGTTGGATACTGAGCTGGAGATGGTGTGGGAGCACACAGGCACAAAAGGAGGAATCATGTCAGATACTAAGCTGGAGATAGTGTGCGACTGAAGCCACCGAAGAGGCACGCTAGGGTAGGTACGTTAGGGTGGGTGCGAAACAGTGTAGGAGAGGTCAAAAGGCAGGCATGCAGTTGTGTTGGAGCTGAGGCGGTACATAGCTGTGCTAGGGAGGTCACGTGGAGTAGGTGCACGATCAAAGAGTAGTTGTGTCGGGAAGGACCGAGGAGGTTGTTTCGAAGGGCATTGGGAGAAGAACACCCACCCCGAGAGAGGAGCGCACCACAAAGGATGTAGCGACACTGAAGCCGGCACCGGTGATGGAGGGCTAGGGCCAAGATGGCTGCGGTGGCACCATGGAGTAGGAAGCCATGTCAGAACGGCTAGGGAGTTGTGGGAGAAAGAAACAAAGGGTTATTACCACGCAATCTAAAGGTGGCCCTTGATCTAAGGTAATAGAATGTTTTTTTAAAGATGTCACCTTGGGTGCGGCCTTCCTGGAGGCCAGCGTGGGGAGCCAGGTTCGAACCCCGGACCGGACCGGCAGCTCCACCCTTGGAGACTTTGTCGGCTACTCTAGACACTCTTTCCCAGGCAATAGAATGTTTGATTTGCGGATTCAATTATTTGATCATCTTTCGACTCTTCACTTTTCTATTTAGGGCCTATTTGGATTCATTAGGACTAACGATTAGCTAGCTAAGAGCAACTCCAACGGTTTTGCATTTATTGTTTGGCAAAATATGGAGTTTGCCAACTCTCAAATCAATATGGGGAGGAGAAAAAAAAATATTATCTCCAACGGTTTGGCAAAATTAACTTGCCAAAATCCAAAAAAAGAAACCCGACGGTGCGGGAGGGAAAAGCGCGCGTGGAAGTAGCATGTGAGATGGAAATGCCAAGCCGATCACGAGCTTGCATATATACCGATCCATCCCAAGATTTTGCCAAATTAACAAAAATGCAAAGCTCATTTGTCAAACCGTTGGATAAAAGTTTTGTAGACTTTTTTGCAAAAACAAGAATGCAAAACCCATTTGTACAACTGTTGGAGTTGCTCTAATAGCTTCTAATTTTTAGCAAGAAGCTTTTTGCATACACATGCTAATAGGTGGTTGGATAGTTGGAAGCGTATATGAACTTTAGTAACTTCAAACCTTCTAATGAAACTAATAGTTAGCATCCCTTATACTAATAATCAGCAGGTCTATTTGGATACGTATCAATTTTAGCTGCTAGTTTTTACTACTAATGGATCCAAACAGATCCTTGATTGTAAAATGAAGTGCCTATTGGATGCTGTCCTGGCTAGGACGCGAAGAAACACATTTGACAAAAAAATATATTGATGCATCATCAGCTCGTTCCTTACAAGCTACTCACTGCATTCCACTTTATAGGTCATTTCAATTTTTCTACATACTAAACTTTTATTACATACCCTATGTAGACGTATTATGTATTTAAATACATACTTTTTATATATCCAGACATATTGTATATTTATGTGTAACTAGAAAAACTAAAACGATCAATATTTTGGATGATGATTAATACTAGTACGAAAAATATTGATCCACCAAATTTATAGAATAATATATGACCTCATCTAAAGTTGTTTGATTCATCAAATCAAACACCAAGGCACCCAGAGCCCTAATGAAAGCTTGATAGAGGAATTTAATGACCTCTTACTTTGAAGACCAAAGTAGGGGGCCATGCTGTCCCCCTCCCTCTCCCCCTCGAATCATCAAAAATTGCAGCGGGGAACATGTTGAAGTTGCTCTTAGTCGAGATAGGGAACTAGAAATTGAGCATCATCATAAAACCTTAACTTTCCGAATCCATTTTAAACATGCTTGGCACTTCTCTTCGTTCTTTTAAAGAACTCAACAAGGACATATCTACAACAAAATTGAGCTGCCCATGAACAGCACCAACTATATATGGTTAAATTTGTCCTAACGTTTGGTTGACCGCACACCAAAGGTTGTAGATCTTCATTTTGTTGGCCGCTCCCAGGACGTCTGTGACGTGAGGTTGTTCCCATAATAGACCTGATTAGTAGACTCATCCAAGTATGCCTGCACAGAGAGGACAGCGCAGGTAAGCAGTGCTAAGCACTTTGTAAGACATGACATGGCATGGCAGATCAACAAGGTTTTACAGTACACTCCACATGGATACAGGATACACTAATGATCAGTGTTTTGTGATTATTCACTTCTTTGTACCAGTTTGAATGGAAGCTGCACTGGAAGCTACCTCTGATTACGTATATAACATTAAACACAGCTCGGTATGTTAGCATCTGATATACTACAATCTAGAATACTTACCAGCCAGCCAGTAGGAAGACCCTTGGAGAGCTCGGATAGATCTGGAGGTCCTTTATGCTGTTCGGAACTACTTAAAGATGCAGCAACAATGTCATCTTTTGATTCTTTTTTTGTTTCAGCCCTTCTATGTTTTACACGGTCACGCCTGCAAAGATTCAAACAATCATCACTACAGCTACCCGCTACAATCCGTACAAGAAACCATGTTGCCATTCATGATGTTCAGCTTCAGAATACCCGAAGAGGCTATTATTATGTAGCTAAAAATGGGGATTCTTTAATTTAACTTGAAGAATGTACTTAAGCATGGCATTAAACACTTATAGCATTAGCTACACTTCTTTGATTGTGGGGGACTGGGGGTATTGGGTTCTAGTTCAAATTTTAACTGAATTGCAAAACCTTCAAATGAGAATATCTACGATGCAAACAGGCCCTTAAGGGTATACCATAAGAAGAAAATGCTAGACAGGCCCTTAAGTTTCAAGACGCTGGCGCTGAATTGATCGTCTCTCAGGTATGTCAGCAACCTTAAAAGCTTTCCAACAGGTGTTTTGACTGGATTCAGACCAGTTAACATTGGTGCCATGCAGAGAACATATAGAAAAAGGATGTTTGCTTCAATTGTTTACTCTTATACAAAACATACAAATCACTTGATGCAAGGGAAAATCTACATTAAAATATGGTACACATGTATGTAAAGTATTCAAGAAACTATCAGAGCAACCAAAAATCCACATTGATGAGGTATGCACTTGAACTGATAAGAAAATTGCCTTCTAACGCAACTTGCAGGAAGTTGTCCTGTTTCTAAAAATATTCTCAGGCCAAAAGTCAAACATTGGAGTGACTACTTTTAAGAAAATAGGACATCACAGGGAGTGAAGTGGTAAAAGGAGGAACAAAATTAGCCATAACCATGACAAATGCCCAAAAATTTATGGTAAATTTTGTATCTTGCTAATCAACCATCATAAGGCAAAGAAAGAGTACCAATCACCGCGAACAGGAACAAAATTGGCATTTTCCTGTGCCTCTCCACTAGCAATCTGTTGTTTCCGCCATTCCTGGATCAAATGGAGCACAATTTAAATTCAGAGAACTTCTGAGAAATTTTTGCATGCATGCTTCAAAAAGAGGTAAAGAGCAATTTACCTCTATTTCCTTTTGTCGCTTCCTTTCTAATGCCTCCAGAGCACTTTCAGGCTCCTCTTCCTCTTCATCGCGAAGTTCCTCTTTTGCAGCTTTCCACTGTTAAAAGGAAAGTAAAACAGACTGATTCAGCAAAGTTATGTTGGTAGGGCAGCAATTATTTAAACAATCACTACTATCCTTAGTTTAAACCTTACCATGAAAGCAGACTGATAAAACTAACTAGCAAATGGTTACCATAAACCAAAATTAATAACCAGGAAACAGAAGGTTAAAACACAGAGTCCTTAACATGAAACACAAGGAACCTTGCAAAACATACTATGGTGTTAAACCCTTGATATTTTACACTGGATTCTTAGATAGTTGATACTTGAGAGCACATCTCAAATCAAAAGAAACTATGATTTTGTTGATTCCACGAATATACAGGAACGTGCTAAAAATTGTAAATTTCAGGCACAAGTCACCACTAAATATTTGCACCCATATGCAATAACAGCATAGAGAGATCTGTTATAGGGAGCAACCTTATCCACCAAACTTGAAACCTTCTTATTAGACCTCAGAGACGATGTAATACCAACAGCCCGCTTCTTGCTACGAATAACTACAGAACAGCACAGATGGTCAAACAATGTGATGAGGGTAAGATGAATTGTCCAAATAAAGAAATTCAAAATAGACTTACCTTTGGTCTGATTTGTAGTGCTGCTAGAAGACTGTGTAGAACTTCCAAGAACAGATGTCGTTCCTGCAGCTGATGTTGCTACTACAGCTTGGGTCAAAGGCACAATACTTGCATCAATGGATATCACTTTATCAACACCTTTAGGATCCGAATTGCTATTTGCAGAAACAAGAGAAGCTGAGCTTGCTTTGATATCTGCTGCACTGCTAGAAATGGCAGAGATTGATGAAGCGTAGTATCCAGAATGTTCAGCTGCTACTGCGCTGGCAGCCATAGTGACTGCAGGATAGGTATAATAAGATTCTGGGGCAACAGATGTGCCATCAACAGAAACAGATATGCCACTGCCAGATACTGGTGCATAATAAGAATGCTGCTGTTCTTGAAGGACATGAGGCTCACTCACTTGCATATAGTAATTGGCATTTGTACTTTCTGTACCAATAGTACCATAGTACTCCATTCCTGAAATTGTGTAGCCAACATTTGCTTGAGCTGTATATGGCTGAGTACTTGTATCCACCTGAACATATGATGCAGCTGGCTCTTCTGGAGGAGCTGGAGGAGCTGGTTCATTTTCAGGTGGTGGAGGTGGAATCCATTCTTCTTCTGGTGGAGGTGGAGGTGGTGGAACAGAATTATCCTCAGGAGGTGTAGGATCCTCAAATGATGGCAAACTAGATGAATTCAACTGTTCTGATGGAAGATGCTCCTTTTTAGGTACAGGACTGCAATGTGCCTGCTCTTCGACATTATCTTCATCAACTTCCATTTCCACATCCATATCTTCATCATTGTCGGATTCAATTTTTGGAGGAACTGCTGCAAGATCCCTATCTTGTGAATTCTGAGCAGATGATGTTGAAGCTGGCTTATCAATCTCCACATTTTCATTGATAGTAATCCCAGCACTAACCTCAGACTTCAAAGCCTCACCATTGGAGGGTGTTGCCATGTCAGCTTCATCAGGTGCCTTGTGTTCAGCAACCTCTGTCTTTGAATTCTTAGGTTCTGTATCTGCATGGTAGCTCATTTCCAGCTTGGAAATGGAAGAGTCAAGTTGCTTAAGGTGCACCTCAGCATGCAACCACAGTGGGAGCAAAGAAGATCCATATGATGAGAGTGCATTGCAGTCTGATATCCGTATCCCGATTTCTCTTCTCATCAATTCAAGATCTTCGTTCGAGCCAGAGAGCCTACAATGATAATAATTCGTTAGTTTTCTACACTCTAGGAACAATAATGTATGCAAAGTAACAAAAGATATGACAAAAGATGATAAAAGCACCTTTCCAGCAGATTCAATCTTTGCAGCAAATCATCACCGTATTTTGCAAGATATAAGGGATCTATGTCCATCGGCTCATGACTGGCGATAGGAGCAGCATAAGCATAAGCATCTTGAGTAACCTGTGCACTTCCACATGCCATTCCAAAATTAGCATAGGTTGCTGTGCCATTCCCAACAGACATGTCACTTGGATATGCTTCCAGTGTACTGTGAGGAAGGACATGGGCTTGAGCTTCTATTGAATAGTCCACATCAGAAGGAACAGATGCAGTTGCAACTCCTGAAGCTAATCCATTTGGTATGTCCCAAGAAGTTTCTCCAGTAACTGTGTTCCAGTAATAACACTGATTACTCTGTTCATGCATTACTGCTTTCCAATTTCCACCGACGTCACCAATAATTTGCATGCCAGATGAATCAGGAACAGATTCAGTTGCTTTCACACTTGCTTCTTGTAGAGTTGACTCAGGAGCAATAGTGTTTTCTTCAGTAACACTCTGGGTATAGTTCTTAATGTCACCAGCTTGAAGTGCTTCTTGTTGATCACTAACAGAAGCCGACGGTTCGGTTCTTGCCACGACATTATCACCAGCTGTATCCACACGCTGACTAGTTAACTGAATTAAGAAAAATTGGCAAAGAAGTGAGCAAATGTTGCTTAGCAGCAATAAGCACCAAGATAGATGCAATTACAATTTACGAAGAAGCTGAACAAAAAGCATTGCGTGAAGCACAGCTATGATCTGAAAAATATAAGTTAACAAAATGTACTCATTAACAAAAGTACGTTCAGTACATTTAAGGCCACATTGTTGGAGACTTCAGCAAACAAGCACTTTCGCTAGCTTTGCCATATAATTTTCCATAATGGCAGAGCCGAAATTCATTACCATGAAGCAACAAAACATAGGTTTGATATACAGCGACACAAAAAAATGGAAGCAAAAGACATCACCTCTGACCACAAAGGGTTCAGCCGGCTAGGCAAACTACCAAAATAAACCTACTTAAAGCCAGTTAGCAACTGAGTACAAAGTATAATGACCATAGATAAACTCCACACTCCAGAAACACTGGTTACAAGCCAACGGATAACACGGCACACAAACCAGCTTTGACAAATTTGGCGCATATAGTACAAAACTAGACTAGGTTTCTATGTTTACCCAAGAAGGTTCAACATGTTTGACCAATAGGACAGAGTAGGAATATGGAATTACCTGAACACTAGAATCTCCTGGACTCTCCTTAGCTTCACCAGTGGGTTGATTTGCTGCTTCCTCATCTTCCTCTTCATCATCACTATATTGCCCAAGCAGTGCTAGAGGATTCTCCTTTTTATCTGAAAATAAAATTCAATGAAAATTTCAGAACTAATAAGGTTTTCGTGGTGTGGCAAAATACAGTGAAGCTCTTTTCTGAAGCATACATATTGAAATCAATAGTGTTGTAAAAATTAAACAGAATATTGTATTGTTCAAATTATTAATGTGAAGTTTACAGAAATCTGGTCATAAATAAGAAGACCAGGTTAGGAGCTACATACAAAGAAAGAGACATACGAACCGAGGAAGGAACAATCACATCCTGAAATCCCCACGCTTAGATGCTGCCAAATGAGAAATTACCCATAGGCATTCACTCAATTTTGACAGTGGCAGCTCAGTCTGAAGAATTTACTCAATGTTCCTTGCAGGCCAGCAACCCTACATGTAGCTCAGAACCAGATATGCGGAGGTATACATGCTTGTACACAAATCCAAATTTCCACCATATTTATGTTCCATAATCCATAGGCATGTCTTCTTTACATATCCCTTGGAAGGAAATTGATGAAACCCACCTGAAGAAGATGAAGTGGGAACCACAGTCTGTTGGTCACGGTTTTCACCTCCTATTCCATCATTATGTGATGCCTCCCCTGCAAGTTAAAAGTATCAAAGAGTCAGTTTATTTGCAATCTATGCCAACAGGTCAGTGCCAAATTGTATGTCATTTAACTGAATCTTATTAATATTTAGTGTGTCTATTATCACCAGAATGTGTAGTTTCTTGTCACCCATGTAATCAGTAATCATATAAAAGAAGATATCTAACCATAAGATTTCTACAATCATAAGCAGCAGTTTGCAAACAGTTGCATTGACCGTCCTTCATAAAAATCCAGAATCAGTTTTTTTCCCGTTACCCTAATGGACATGTGGGTAATATTTGCATCCATTTTATTGGTTTGTTGATAGAGGTGACAAATGGGTAACCTATCCTGCACAATTAGATCTACACCCTCCCAAAACCCATCTATTGCCCTAGCCTCCACCAGCACAACCACTCAATGTTTTTAAGGCGGTACGGCGAGGTGTGGTGAGTGACTACCGCCTTACGCTTAAGCGACTAAAGCGTGACGTGAGGCGACGCATTACAAATTTAAGAAAAACTTAAAACAGAAACTTAGAGCAGTAGGTGAAGAAAAAAGAAAAGGAAAAGAAGGAAAGGTGGAGTAAGAAGTGGGCTGGCCCAACCCACCAGGCGGCCCATGTGCCCCTGCCCCTCCAGGCGTCTGGCTTATCCAATATCCTGATCCCATCAGCGCTGATCAGCTTCCAGATGTGTTCCTCCTCATCTCTCCGTGGCTCCGCCCCTCTTTCTCCGGCCGCGCTCCTCTGCTCTCTGCACTGCTTTGTTCCCCTTCCTCGCTGCTCTCGTTCCAGATCTACAGCCACCGCCGCCATCCCCTTCCAAATCGAGCAGATGGTGGTGAGAAGATGGCGGAATCGAGCAGACGGCGGGGACGAGACGACGGAATTGACGAGGAGACAGCAGAAGGCCAGCATCAGAATCGGTGAGGAGAAGGCAGAATCAAGGGGGCGTCAGCTTGCACTAAGGCGACAAGGCACCGCCTTACCCCTAAGGCGAGCCTGGAGCGCACTGACACTGACACTTAAGCATCGCTTAAGCGACGCCTTAAAAACACTGCAACAGTCCTAACCCCCGAAATACAGGCAAGTCGAGGTATGACTCAGCATGCATGTTGGATCACTTCCACAGTCCTAGCTCCAAGATTATGTTCCCTAGTCATGGATACTTCAAAATGTGATTGAAACATTCAAGCATAGGGCCAATGTGGAATTCCTTCAATGTGCTTGCTACTTATCAACAGAATGTTACCAATTAGATGTTGGTACACCGAAAGAGTATGACACTAGAAGTGATTTTGCTCTCTAGGTCTGTAGATTTGGAAGGTTTGATCATTCACCTGACATAGCATCCCAAAATAGTAGGGACTGAAACTGTGACAACTGTATTTCTTGCTATATCACGGAAACTGTAACTGGCTTGGCGTGTGTTCACATAACGTAGCAAACCGTGACACTAAACACTTGTGGGGCACGCAAAAGTGGCAAGGTCAACAGTACCAATGCCCTATATCAGTCATATTGCCTTGTATTGCTGCCATCGATGCCAATCAAATTTGAAGCTAGGGCAAAACCCAGGGTACAGTGAATCATATTAGGCCTAAATCAATTTGTGTGGAAACAGACAACCTCAAACCCCGATTTGCAAAACACTACAACCATATGACAAGGTGGTCCGATTTGCGAAACATTACGACGATATGACACGGTGAGCTCCTAGTTTCGGTACCAATCAAGCAGAACCGAGAGTAATCAATTTGATGCTGGACAATTAGGGCGAGCGACGAGAGAGATCGACACCAAATCGCGGACCATGTCAAGACAAGCTAGGGCGCGTAGCAATTAAACACAACCACATCGAACCAAACCAGGCGGAGGCGGAACTTACCGGGGGAGGGATCGACGAAGAGGTCGAGCTTGACCCTGCGGCCCGCCGCGGCCATGGCCGCTAGGCGTCGCTCCTTCCTCCTCCCCATCGGCCTGGCACCGAGGGTTTTCGATGCGTTGCGGGTGGAGCGACGAGCGAGAGAAGTAGAATAGGGTTAGGGTTTCGAGGTCTACGTGGGACAACCCGCGAGGGTCTCGCTCTCTCAGTCTCGCCGAACACAGGAGGCGAGGGGGCAGGGCGGGGTCGAGAACGGTGAGGCGGCGGCGGGCTCGTGGCCTCTTGTCGTGGGCGTGGGTGGCCGTGGGCGCGTGGATGCAGGAAGCGAGTTCTTCGTCTCTGCTACGAGCTACTAGAAGATTAACAGCATTTGCACCTTGTTTAGATTGCAAAAAGGCTAGAAAATTTCACTCTTTTTCCATCACATCAACCATCACATCAATTTTTAGTCGCTTGTATGGAGCATTAAATATAGATAAAAACAAAAACTAATTACACAGTTTGGTTCTAAATCACGAGACGAATCTTTTGAGCCTAGGTAGTCCATAATTGAATAATATTTATCAAATACAAACGAAAGTG
>JAKNSH010478430.1:0-16242 GCA_027790015.1 Cymbopogon flexuosus
CAGCGAGAGCTTTGGTCACTATTACTCGTACCCATGAGCGGACAGACGTGTCGAACGGCCATGAACAGAAAGATGACACGCCACGCTAGGAATGCACGTGAGCCTGTAGCTAATAGCTACTTGACACACCATGCATGGACCGATCGAAATACATGTTGGTAGTAATGTCTCAGGCTAGCCTAGCCGGCACGTCCACCCTACGCTTGGGTTTTGGGACCGATTAACAACGTGGTTTGGTTTGGTCGTTTTCTCTCTATTTGAATTATGTATTAACTTTCTGTCATCTCGGAAAAAAAATGTGATGATGTATCTATCTCGAACCATATATGTGTTAGAGTGGAACTTATTTTAATTACACCAAAATCTACTTCAACACTTATGCGTTGAGGTAAATACATAAACATCTAAATAAGCTCTCAAATGGAAACAAGATCCCTTAATATTAGAGTATCATATGGGAGCAACAAATCGTCGCTATATATTTCCCCTAGACAAACTTTGAACTGATTTTGTTCCTGAATAAAACACAACAACAAACTTGTGGAACACACTCTCGAAGTTTTTTGTTATTTATTTGTGTAACACTCTCAAACTTGTTGCTAGTTCCTTTAGTTATTATAAAAAAATTACTCTCATGTCCTTAGGATAGTAAGGTTAGGATATTCAGTTATTCACTGGTGTAACTGCAGCAAAGATTTCGACATACTATGCACCTAGCCCTAGATCACTTCAGTAAAAACCGGTGACCAAATTAGAAAATGTTGATAGTATTAATTAGTACATGGGAAAACTTGTCCGTGATGTCTCAAATGATCAGTATGGACGACACGACAGGACGGCATTTTTTTTGATGAGAGGTTAAGAATGTTCCGTTATGTGGTAGCTCTAGTACTAGTAGACTACTGTTCCGAGGTCAAAACCCAGAACTAATCTGGGCCACACGGCATGCAAAAGCGAAAAGGATGGCCCATTTTGCGGAGAAGAGGCCCATTAGTGGGCACGGGCGAGTGGTCCGTCCTCCCTCCATGCGCCGGCAGATGAGGGCCCATGAGTCGAGGACTCGGTTGGTGCGGTCTGCGGTGCACGGCAGTCAGTGACGTGTTACAGTACTTGCCAGTTGCCAGGACTGCCTGCTCCGGGTACAAAACCTTACTGGATTGGACCAGGTTGTCGCGCACCGGCTCAACTCACCAGTGATGACCAGCTTTTGGAAATTGGAACACTTCTGCTTTGGAGAGCAGGCAAAAAGGTACACTTAAACTCACTCCATTGCGCATTGGTGCACGACATTCTGAACCTACTAGCACCAAACCAAATGCCCTCGTGAATGAGTTCGCTGAGTCCCGGTCACGGGGGAGGTCACTGTCGCGTGGCGTGGGCGTGCAGGTCAAGTGACACAGGTTGGGGCAAATGAGATGATGAGCCATTGCCCATTAGCGTACGCAGCCGAGGAAGTTTGGCCACACGACTACCACGAGGCAAAGTCGTCGTTGTCGAAAACACGAGCCGGAACACCGCATTCGTCGAACACGACGACGAAGTGAACAAGGGATCATCTAGACGAGCAATGGAATTTTGCCTCGCTTCTGAGTTCTCACCTCTTGAGTCTCTCTCTGACTCCCCATGTTCTGATGATCCCATCCCCAAGGCCTTCAGAAGAAATTTGTGGCGCTGTCGCCTGTCGCGGTGGGAACCCGCGTCGACGTTCCGTCCCTGCAAGGCTGCAACCGTTGCCGTGACGGAGTGAGACGGCGACGCCACGGAGACAGATAAACGGGCGTTTTCACCGTTAGCTGCCTGTCTGCCCAGGACGTGGCCGATAGTAGAGCGACCGAGCACGCAGAGCCGCCGCGTGTGTCGCCTTTTTTTTGGAAAAAAAATAGTAAAAATACATACTATTCCAAAAGCCGTTAGCCCCTGTGGCTGTGGGGGTTGGCCGGTTGGCGGAACCGCCGGAACGCAACGCGGAATCTGACTTTCCCCGCGGCCACGTTGACTCCCCACGCTGTTCGCAAACGGCAGCACGGCGGTGCCCTCAACAGATGCCTGCCTCTGCTGCTCCTGGAGCGTCTCCCCTTTCCTCCCCCAATCCGCCCTTGGCCTTCGCTGGCGGCGGCGGCTGGGGAAGGCAGGCATCGATCCCGGCCTTTGCTTGCGCGCCACTCCTTGCACCGGCTGCGGCTCGCAGGTGAGGCGCTCCCTCGGTCCCTCCTCATCCTCCTTACCTCCTTTAGCGCTAGCTACTACTCATGGATAATCGGTGGATCGCAATATAGAGGCCTCTTGGCTTGTTGCCTGCTTGTTCATCCCAGGAATTTCGTGGATTCTTTTGTTAAGGTAGATGCCAATCGGTCGATTTAGTAGATACCTACTAGTACTGGTAGTACGTCTCGGATAAATCTGTGTTAGAAATCAGTTTGGATTTCACGGGATCCTTTGGTATCAGGTTCGCAGCAGATTCAAGTCAACTTAGTTCGATACGGAGTACCCCTAGGGCATTCTCTATTTCTTTCTCTTGTCTAGAGGTAAATATCTGTACGCATTTTCAGTTCTGTACACATCATACCTGCGTGGTTGCTCGATAGAATTCTGCTCGAGTGTCCTGATAATGTTTACTAGTTAAGATAAGAGAAGCATGGACCCAAGGTATCAAGAGTATAACTGTTGGGATCGCTGAAAATATTGGAACTGGGTAGTAGGAATAGCCGCACATTTTGTGAAATTAATTAACGCGACTAGTTTTACCGGGATGACAAGTTAGTAATCAACAAAACATCTCTGGAACCATAATTGTTTTACATAATACTTGAGATGCGTTTCTTGTAATTATTGAAGTTTGTCGTAAACTTTTGCATTGTTTCCTTAGTTCTTTCTACAGCCTCCATCCCAAATTATAAGACATTTTGGCTTTTATTTATATGGCATACTTGGCCACCCCCACCCCCCTCAGAAACTTCAATTTCTTTCATTCTTCCTTATCCGAGACATTTCACTAAAATGAACATTTGCTTTGAAAAACTGTTTTTGTGCGATCAAGTTATGGGTTTGTATTGAATTTCTTTTAGTAACTGTCATTTCCTTTCTTTTGGACTGCTTCTTGTTTTTGCAGAAATGGTTAGTCAGTAGTATGTATGTGCATTCAGTGTATATACAAGAGAGCAATCATTTCTGTGGAAAATGGCACTTCCAGTCTGAGTGTTAAATAGGGTGCTGTACCCTGTGGAAAGGGGACAAATTGTATTTGTAATCTGGCACTACACATCTCCAGCTGAACAAAATGGCCTCCAATGGTAATGGAAATCTCAAAGCTGACATTCAACCAGTAGAGTCAACAGCTTCAGACAATGTTCCTGGCACAACAAGCATCAACACTCTTGCCACTCAGGGTGTTTCACAACATGGAAAGCAGTGGAGTGGGTTTAGGAATTTCTGGAATCGCCTTTGTACTGGTCCCCAGTTAAAGAAGTTTGGTTCCTCCCCTTCATTCAGGTTTCAACAGATCGCACTTGAACGGGATGAGTTCTCACGTTCAATCCATTCGGACAACCATGTTAACCATGAGCATTTCCAGTTCATCAGGAGGATTAATTGGGAACACCTGTGGGTGATGGCCAAGAATTGGATAAAAGAGCCTATGAACATGGCCCTTTTTGTTTGGATTGCTTGTGTTGCTGTATCTGGTGCAATTCTCTTCCTTGTTATGACTGGAATGCTGAATCATGTTTTGCCCAGAAAATCACAAAGAGACACCTGGTTTGAAGTGAACAACCAAATCCTGAATGCGTTATTCACGCTCATGTGCCTTTATCAACATCCACAACGGATCTACAACTTTGTGCTTCTTTGTCGATGGGAGCAGAAGGACATTTTAAAGCTTCGGAAGATATATTGCAAAAATGGAACATATAAACCTAATGAGTGGATGCACATGATGGTGATTGTAATCCTTCTTAATTTGAACTGCTTTGCTCAGTATGCCCTTTGTGGTCTAAACCTAGGGTACCGCAGATCTGAACGGCCTCCTGTCGGTGTTGGCCTCACTATTTCCGTTGCAATTGGGGCTGCAGCATTTTCTGGTCTGTACAATATCATCAGTCCTCTTGGGAAGGATTATGACACGGAACATGAAGATATCGATCAAGAAGCACAAATCCAAGTCGCCTCAACTGAGAGTGGCAGGCCAACCTCACGGTTTAAGTCATTTGAGAGGAGATACTCTTTCATCCAGAGTGATGAGCGCCGTTTTGTGGAGAGAAGGCCTCAGTGGGTTGGCGGACTAATGGATTTCTGGGACCAGATATCTATTGCGTACTTGTCACTTTTCTGCAGTTGTTGTGTCTTTGGCTGGAATATGCAGAGGCTTGGATTTGGTAACATGTATGTCCACATTGCAACGTTCCTGCTCTTTTGCCTGGCTCCGTTTTTCATCTTTGTCCTCGCAGCTGGCAATGTTGACAATGAATCCCTTCAAGTGGCATTGGTGCTCACTGGACTTTTCCTGTGCTTTTTTGGTTTACTGTATGGTGGCTTCTGGAGAATTCAGATGAGGAAGAGATTCAACCTGCCTGGAAACAACTTCTGCTGCCACAACCCAGACGCATCTGATTGTTTCCAGTGGTTGTTCTGCTGCTCATGCTCCCTTGCTCAGGAAGTCAGAACCGCAGATTACTATGATATTACAGAGGAGTCGCCCAGAGGGCAAGTAACTGGGGAAAGCAACCGCATAATGTCCCCATTGCAGCGTGAAGATGGTTTGGCCCTTTTCAAGTCAAGTCCAAGTTCGCCATACAGGAGCGGCAATGCTAGTCCATCGATCTTTATCCTGGAGAGTCGGTCACCCCCTCGCAGGTCATCTGGTTCCTCGCCTCAGGGTGGTTCACCAACAATGGGTGATAGGGTGATGAAGGCACCAGCGCCATCTCTTCTTCAAAGAGAAGGTGGACCAGATCATGGCAAAGGGGTGGTCCAATGAAGCAGTTACTGGTACTATGAGATATGTATTTTTTTTTTTTTTTTGTAAAGGAAATGCATCCTTGGCAGAAAATTTCTGTGATGTTACTCTTTCTTATTCTTAAGAAATGTATAGACTGTACAGTTCTGTTCTGCATTTCTGCTCCGCCATGCAAGGTTGCTTTTGATGTGAGGTGCAATTATTGTATAGATCTTTCATTTGCTGTTCAATATCTGTTGATGTGTTCATATGGTAACAGGAGTGTGCTGCTGCTGATAGTCTGTCCATTTGTCGCAGCAATTCCAGGCTTCCAGCAATGCTTGTTGTCTCAGCCTTTGATTTCATTCCACTCTACTCTCATCGTGGAACTTTATAGATTCTGGGATAAGCCTTCTTCAGTGATCACGGAATCTCCTTTTGTTGTAGTGCTCAAGTGGTCTCTCTCCTCTCCTGTTATACCTACCAGGTGGATACCCCGCGCGTTGCCGCGGGTATTTCAGATAATTTTCAAACAATTAGACTATTTAAATTTATAGTTATATGAATGAAACAAACTTAAATTAATTTTGGTGATTGGTTTGACATATAAGTTAGCTAGTGGATGAAGAGAAATTATCATAATTATATGTGTTAGTTGACTATAATTGCAACCTAGTGGATGTTGAGTGGATTGGTGGTATGGTAACCTAGTAGATTGGTGATGTGGATAGCTTGCATGTTGAGAGAATTAGCTAGTGGAGTTTATTCTTATAGGAGCAGTAGATTTCTTGTTCAAAAATCGTACAATTTACAGCATGACAGTTTCAGTCCCTGGTTCAGTAGCAAACTATTAGTCTAGGGTGCATTGGAGATTGCCAGGATATATCTTTTGACGAGTTCAGCACCGCCACCCATTTCATCATAATCTGTTTTCATTTTTTCCCTAAAGTGAAGTAGTTGATTCAATGCAAAATCGTCACCTGGAATCTGGTATACGGTGCGCTTTACATTTTTTTTAATGCAAAGTTGTTTGCTTTAGAGCAGATTTGATCAATAGCTGTCGTTGTTAACGATGAATGAGTCTACTAATCGATGATGATCGAATGTTTTGCCTGAGGATTAATATGAGAAGACAGCAAAGAAGACTTGAATCAAGTAAGAATAAGTATTCTCAGGAATCTCAACTGAGAGCACAACAATTTATTCCCTGGCTGGCTTGCTCAATGGCAAATTTTCTGATCTGGGAAGAACAGAATATCTGAAGCGTTCAGCGCCAATCCACACCGTCAACTGATGTGCTGCATTTTTTCCCCTTTCGAGAAGGAAAAAAATTGAGGCACTATACTGGTATAAATAACTCTCATCCCCGTGCCTAAGTCAATGAAAGGTATATTTATGCTAGAACATGGTTTTCAGAACGCATCATCATGACCAGCAGAAGATCATATAATGCAAATGGATTCCATGACGACGACTGGTTCTCCGTTCAAGTAAGCACAGCGTCTCCTCTTCCATGCATTTCCCTGTTCCTCCCAAGCATGCATGGAGAACAGCTCGTTATCACGCGCGTTGCCTGCCTCCACTTCGGAGGCAATTTCTCAGAAAGTTTTGTGGTGGTGGCACGAACGGAAGGCCTACTCCATTACCTCCTCCCTACGGTCTTGACCGTCCCGGTCCCGGCCGGCCAGCCGGCCCATCTTCGGAGAATCATCCATCATCGCCCAGGCGTGGCGAGCGTGCCGTGCGAGTGCGAGGCGTCGACTCGAGAAGAGAGTCACCACATGCGTTCCGTTCGTCCCGTGCCGAGCTGCCTGCCTGCCGTTCGGCGTCTGAACCGACTCGACTCGGGTCACTCGATCGCGCGAGTAAACGTAAACGAAGCCGCGTGCCCCGCGTCCGTGCCCGTGCCCGTGCGCGCGACTTGCCTGCACGGCGCGCGCGCAGGTCTCGCACGTGCCTCGCGCGCGGCGCGGTCCGTTTGGTCGAAACGCTTCGAGCACGGCATGCAGTCAGCCGGTCACGTTCCTTTTTCGTAGCGCTGCTGCAAAGTGTCGGGGTCCCGTTCCGTTCCCGTCCCTACTTCAGTTAACGCCTGCTTCTGCTCATTGTCCTTTGGGGCTTTAACTGATCTGTCGTGAATCATGATGGAGACCATGGACTCGATCGTGTGTGTGTGTTTTTTGGGGTCATCAGCCTGAGATCTGTTTGCCAAAATCTGGTGCTGACTGTGGTACGTTTGAAGCTAATTTTGTCTGTACGCATCGTATATTCGCATGGCTTCATCAGAATAATAACAATCCAACAAAGTAGAACTAGGAGTAAGCTCTGCAGTTATGCGGCAGTTCCCGTCAAAACTTACGAGGTCACACAGTGCTAATAAGGTTATTTATAAGCCAAGGGAACCACTAAATACAAGTTTCTTCGCAGGACGACACGCCAGTACCTGAACGAATGATCAAAGAACAGGTCAAGCCACCATACCAAGCAATTCGATCGTCATCCATAGCTCCACCTCTACTACCAGCAAGCAATATAATAACCCAGAATAATCACCGTTTCCGAGTCTTCTGACTCCTCCAACTGTAGCTAGCTCTGAACTTGCAAACCTACCAGATAAACGGAGCAAAAAAATTCAGCCGCAGAACCTTACGACCGATTCCAAGATGATCGATCACGACCCCAAGCAGTGGAAATTTCATCTGGAAATCGAATTTAAAAACACGCCGAGCTTACTTTCTCTACGACGTACGGTTTGCAACGCATGGCAGTGCTCCCATTCGCCGCGCTCACCGTTGCATAGATACGCTCTGATTCACCCTCCGACCCTCGCGTAAACTAATCTAATCCGATCAGCACGGCGCGATTAGGGGACCCCTAACTATAAGTAAGAACCCCTAATTATAAGTAAGAACCCTCCTGACCTTGAGCAGGTCAAAGAAACCATCCACGACCCGACCCGCACCGGCCAGCCACCGGGGCCCACTGGCCGCCACGTAGTCGGCAGGACGCGCTCCCATTGGCCGCGGCCTGGTTGCGCAGCCGAGCCGCCAGTCAGACGCTCCGCGAGCGCTGACCGGTCAACGGTCAAACCTTCAGACGTCTATATAGGCAGCAGCCGGTCGGTCTCGAGATCACTCACCATCCATCCTGGTCCTGGCGCCCGGCTCCGGCTGCTTCGTTGGTGCTTTCGTTCCCTTCGTGGCTTCGTCTCGTCTCCATCACCGGCAGCCTTCCGACGACGACGACCATCCTCGCATGCGATGACCTCGACGCCGGGGAGCTTTGGGACGCTGGCGAACTCTGGACCGGTGGCGCTCTCGTTCCCGACCACCTCCTTCGCCAACTTCCTCGGCGGTGGCGGTGGTTCGGCTTCTAGCGGCGCGGATAACGGGGGACTCGTCGGGATGTCCAAGTTCAAGGCCATGACCCCGCCTTCCCTCCCGTTGTCGTCGTCGCACACGCCGGCGTCGCCGTCCTCGTCGTACCACCACGCCTTCTCCGGCATCCTCGACTCGCCGATCCTCCTCACTCCCAGCGTAAGCTACCAACACGGAGCCTCCGGCGTGCGTGCATGCATGCACGAACATCCCGTTGCTGCGTCGAGCATGTGTTTGCTGCCTTGTCCGTGCCTAACGCGAAGGTTAATTTCCCTGGTGTTTCAGTTGTTCCCATCGCCGACAACGGGCGCGATCCCGTCGGAGCCCTTCAACTGGATGGGGACGTCGGAGAGCGTAAAGGCTGAGCAGCAGCAGTACACCGACTTCACGTTCCAGACGGCAGCGGCGACGTCGACGATGGCCGGTGCCGCGCACACGGCGTCCTTTCCGCAGTCGTCTTCCGTGCTGATGGCGCCATTGGTAAGCGATGAACTAGTCGTACTTCACGGTAGAGCATCTGAATTTAGAGGCAGCAAGCAAACTCCAATCAAGAAAGTCCACGCGTTCGTCTCTAGCTACCGGTTGCCTGTAGCTTGTAGCCCCTGAAGTACTAACATGTCCTGTTTTAAGATGCTGACATGTTTTTTAACTTTATTTGGAAAATTGGACATCTCTTGTTGATCTTATGCATGCATGGCCCAACTGTCGCATTCACCTCCTTCCTGATCACAAATATCCTATAGCAGTAATCCACAATAGTCAATGTCGAGCAATTCTCAAGAGTAGAATAGAGAAGTCCATTTTATTTGGAAAATCATTGTGCTCCAATCATACGTATCCACTAACAATAGCGTTGCACTGTTATATATAGGGACGTGTAGGAGACTCGTACAACGGCGGCGAGATGCAGCAGCATCAGCAGCAGCCATGGACCTACCATGAACCTACTCAATTCGATGCGCCGGCGGCGCAGCCTGATAACAACATGCTCGGCATTGGCGGCTACAGCGCGGCTCCCGGCTTCCGCGAGCAGAGCCAGAGCAACCGCCCGTCGTCGGACGACGGGTACAACTGGCGCAAGTACGGGCAGAAGCAGATGAAGGGGAGCGAGAACCCACGCAGCTACTACAAGTGCAGCTTCCCGGGCTGCCCCACCAAGAAGAAGGTGGAGCGGTCGCCGGACGGGCAGGTGACGGAGATCGTGTACAAGGGCACGCACAACCACCCCAAGCCGCAGAGCACCCGCGGCCGGAGCAATGCCAGCTCGGCGCCGGCGACGTCGTCGTCGTACGTGCTGCAGAGCGCCGGCGACGCCGTGCCCGAGCATTCCTTCGGCGCGATGTCCGGCACACCCGTGGCCACGCCCGAGAACTCGTCCGGGTCCTTCGGCTGCGACGACGAGATCAACGGCGGCAGCTCGCGGCTCGCCGGTACCTTCGGCGCCGACGATCTCGACGACGATGAACCTGACTCCAAGAGATGGTGAGTCACCGAACTTTCGAACTAACACCCGGTCTGTTCTGTGCGTGTTATGTTATTATTGGAGCAGAAGGCCTATACTACTATACATGGGTGTTTGACGTGTTACGGTTCGTTCCAGGAGGAAAGATGGTGGCGACGGCGACGCGGGGGTGTCGTTGGCCGGCGGCAACAACCGGACGGTGCGGGAGCCGAGAGTCGTCGTGCAAACGATGAGCGACATCGACGTCCTGGACGACGGCTACCGGTGGCGTAAGTACGGGCAGAAGGTCGTCAAGGGCAACCCGAACCCGAGGAGCTACTACAAGTGCACGACGGCCGGGTGCCCGGTGCGGAAGCACGTGGAGCGCGCGTGCCACGACACGCGCGCCGTGGTCACCACGTACGAGGGCAAGCACAACCACGACGTGCCCCCGGCCCGGGGGAGCGCCTCGCTCTACCGCGCCGCGCTGGCGGCGCAGCAGATGCCGCAGCAGCACGCCGCTGGGAGCTACCAGCAGGGCGGCCATGGGTTCGGCTTCGGGGCCGGCGGCCACGGCGGGGCGCCGCAGATGCACGCCGCGGCCAGCGGCTTCGCCTTGTCTGGCTTCGGCGACCCGGCGGGCACGGCGGCGTACGCTTACACGAGCCACCACCACCACCAGCAGCAGACGACGACGACGAACGAGGCGATATACTACGCCAAGGACGAGCCACGAGATGACATGTCGTTTTTCGAGCAGCCGCTCCTGTTCTGACCGGATGAACCACTCACTGCCACATCGTCGATTGGCAAGACATGTTCGCACTAGCTACTTATGATTCTTTTTGACCTGATGACAGATTATTATGTACACTATCTGTAGTGATTTGTTTGGAGACTGCAGCGGTAGCCTTCTGTAACACAATGTACAAGAAACGTAGGACACATCACATTATTGCTGTAGCCGCGTAGGATGCAAGTCCATATGGCAAATGATTTTTCAGCAGTTTGACTGTATTTTTTTTCAAAAGAAAATTGTTGTAATTGATTAGATCTCAATAGATAATGTGTTCAGTTCATGTATCTCAGTACAGTATAAATTATTCCAAGTTTGTCCAGTTTCTCGATAACTATCTAAACTATTTTTTGGTTCCATGTTACATATTTCTAGCCCCTCAATAAGATTTTTCTTGTTTTTCTCTACGAAAAAGTTCTATGTTAAGTTTTTTTAGTGACAGCGGACATCATGTCTTTGAAAAATACATTGTGTTTTTTTCATCATTATTTTTGTACATATTTTATTTCTAGTGTTAACTAGTAAATCAACCCATGCTTCTGCATAGATTAGGAGAATTGAAGTTCTTGTAAATATCTACACTGATCAAAGTTATTATCATTGCTCTCAAATATGTTTTCATTTTCTAAAACAATACATGTTGATGCATTGTAATGCTTACTTAGTTGTGATATACTTATCATTCACTTGGTAATTTTTTTACTTTCTATATTTGTTTTTCCCTCATATCTTCAATATGCAATTATAATTGAAAACTTAGTTACGGTGGTCAATTGTAGCACATGTCATATTATGGTGTCATGATTATAGGTTTTGTCAACCAGATTCCAATTTTATTAGTTCTATATTCGTGTTCTTACTGTACCTTTTATTCAAAACTCTCATTTTGCATTTCAATTAAAAATAAGGATTTTAGATCATACATTAGACTTCAAATAAACATTTAAAACTACACCACGGCACTTATGATTTGCAATACAACTTGAAGTGAGATCTAGAAAAGTCTAACAATACTTACCTCAAGTATATTTAAGCCTAAAAAATAATTGATTCTACTCTAAAAGAATCTGAAATACCAGGGAGACCATAGCCACCTCAATTTTGTGTTAACCTCCCTCCATTGCTATGTCATAATGTTTTGATTAAGTGTACAAATTTATCTAAAGTAACACCTTACACATGAGCTGCTAAGAGAACATTTTTACTATTGATGAAATATAAAATCTATATTTATCACATATACATGCATGTAAACTTGATTTTGTTTACATTAGATTACTTTTATATTTTTGTAGTAAAAATTGGGTAAATTAGAAACATTAAAAAGTGCATTATATAGTTTTTTTTAATAATAGAAGATATAAGATATTGGTAATTTAAGACGTGGAATTGAGGGTTAGATTATTCTAATAATTGTAGAAGTTGGGATTTTTTTTGAACAGGATAGAAGTTGGGATTTTAATGTAAATTTAAGTGGTTACTTAGGTTATCCATCATAATGATATTGTTGGTAAGTTAGATGTAAACTGAGGGGTGGTTTTGTATTATGTCTCATTGGCACAAGTGGGTAATTCATGTCGAATTGGGACATTCCCATAATAGTATAGATGGGTAATTTTGTAAAATAAAAGGGATCAAATAGATAATATTATCAATAATAGTAGTTAGAGCTTTAAATCTTGAATTTTTTTTAAAAAAATATATAAAGAAAAAACTTGTAAGGACTATACTTTTTAATGCATCTCGTGAGGACGCTTGCCTCAAAGCAAGGCCATGGTATATACGGAGTACTATTTAACAGTTTGGGTACAATTTTTTTCTTTCAAAAGAAAATTGAATCGTAAGCAGAATAACACAGAAGTGTTCAGTTCATGTATCTTCGTTCTACAAGAGAGGCCGTGTTTAGATCCCCGATTAGGGGTTAAAAAACACTGTTTCAGAATTTCTGTAACATTTCGTTTGTATTTGATAAAAATTGTCCAACTTTTGACTAACTAGGCTCAAAATGTTCGTCTCGCAAAGTACAACAAAACCGTACAACTAGTTTTTATTTCATCTACATTTAGTACTCCATGCATTTGCTGATATTTTAATGTGATGGGAAATTTTCTTTTTGCATAGTAAATTTAGCGAAATAAACAAGGCCAGAGTCAAAACTTAGTTGCGACCATCATGCTGGGTTAACACGTGGTCATAAAGTCAGAAGAAATACTGAAGCCTGAAAGCGAGTGATTCTTCACAGCTGGCCGAGCATAAACCCGGTCGGGCAGCTGCAGGACAAACCGGTCGTAGATTTCGGATCCATGGCTGCTGCCGTGCCGTCGACACGTCGCCGCCGGTGCAGTGCACTGCAGAAGCAGATGCACAGTTTGAGTTGAGGCTTTTTCGCCAGGCAAGTGCAGGTGCAGGAAAGCTGTAGTGCGGTTCTCCTGGCCTTGCGGCCATAGGCGGCGCTAAGTGTCTCCCCCAGTATTCGATGAAGACCCAAGATTTTATAAGCAAACACAAATACATATATGTTTTAAGTATACGTACTGCTTTGTGTTCTAAATCTGGCCCAGAAGTCCAACAAAAAGAGCAATTTAAAGAATCTATGTGAGCTTTCAGTCACACATTAGCACAACCAGAGCTGAGCAATATTATATTGTCTACGAGCTTCTTAAGTTGTGCTGATTCTGCCCGTAGCCACATTATTGATTCTGTCCGTAACCAGAGTTGGTGCTAATTATGTGAATAATAATCAAAGGAATAGAATGAATGATGCATATTTGAATAATTGATTGGTCACATCTATTGAGAGAGAATTCTTCAGTCAAGTCAAAGATGATGATATCATTAATGAATTCCAAAAGGGATATTGTAGAGTTACATGGCAGTAGCTTTGAGCCTTTGCTGTTTTATAATTTTTTTCTTAATTAATAGAGACAATGGCGCTGTGCCACTATGCTCAGACCTTGTACTTTCTTTGTTATCATTGCACATTTATGTCGAACATTTTGTGTACGCGGTGAATTCCTAGCTCCGCCACTGTTTGCGGCACTCCCAGCGAACAACGAGAATACAGAGCACAAGCGCACAGCAATGCCAAGCAACTTGCAGATAAACAAACAGAAGCCAGATGAACTGTTAACTAATTCATTTTGTACAGATTGGCTTGGATCTTACAATCCCTCTTTGTTTTGTTCTCCCTCCAGTTTCCACTCGACTTCCGAGGCAAAGAGTGCTGAAGCAGCAGCCATGCCATGAAGTCTGAAGATGCTTACACACAGACAGGGAGACCGTGGATCGAACGCGCCGCGAGAGAGAACAGAGAACTCAAAACGCTTCCTCATAGGCGGCTGATTCTAGATATTCACATCGAAAGATCGAGAAAAAAGACAAAGAAATGGCGAGAAAAGAAGTCGTGGAATCAGAGCTACTCTGACTCTGACGGCTCCTCCGCTATGCTCTCCAGCCTTGGCCGCCACACGCCGGGCCGAGCGCCGCTGCGCCGTCGCCGGTAGTGGCTCATGCTCACCTCCCGCTTCTCCGACAGGAGCTCGCGCAGGTAGTTGTCCTGCTCCGCCGTGCTCATCGACGCCGCCGCCGGCACCACAGAGGCACCGCCGCCGCGCTTCCGGTGGCCGTGGCTGTGCACCTTTTTCTTGTTGTCGGTATCGCTCTTGGCGCGGCGGCTCTTGCTGCGCTTCTTTTTCGTCTCGCTGGCGCCGGCGGCGGGCGCGGAGGAGCACGCGGCGGAGGGGATGAGGAAGTAGATGCGGCCGCGCTTGAGCTCGGACTCGGGCGACAGGATGACGATCTTGCGGGACGCGCCGGCGGACCACGCGTCGGTGAGCGCGTGGTTCGGGTGCGCGGCGAGGACGTCGCGCGCGGCGAGCGGGACGCTGAACTCGTCGACGCGCCCGCTCAGGTGCACCACCCGGACCACGTCCAGCGCGCCGCAGGGGAGCATGCACGCCAGGCAGCACCGCAGGCTGTTCCCCATGCCAACCAGCTTCTCCTCTCTCGGCGCCGGCTGCTGGCTGCTGCTTGGTGCGTCGTTCACTCGTGCCGACGGGGGGATAGGATAGGAGGAGCGAGATGCCGGTCGCCGGCAAGCAGCTCTGGTTTTCTCTTTGGCCTAGTTGGCTGGCAAGGTTCCTTCCGGGGAGGGAGTTATGATGAGGTGATGGCACGGAGAAAGGCTACGTGGGTTTATATAGAGCTGTTTTGCCGGGTGGCCTATTATCCATCATGGTGCATGGATGTTGTGAGTAATAATGCAATGGGTACACGTTTCTTTTTCTCGTGAACGAGCCGTTACATTATGGCGCACGGTTTACAGCGGGCCAATGGATGACAGCAGTATGGACGCTAAATTTGAAGTGCCAGTAAAAGTTGTGTTTTCTTGTTATGTTGAGCCAATCAATGTGTTCACCAGCGTCTATAAAATATAAAAGAATTTCTTTTTAAAGAACAGAGTTTTCGAACCAGAGATAACCTCTTGTTCTTCTGTAAATTTATTAGAAAGTTGGTGATACAATTACTACTTATTATGGCATAGTATGTCATTTATATAAACTAGCAAATATATCGGTGTGTTATAATGCAATGCATGACTTGTATGGTCACTTGGACAATTTGTGGCTCAAAGATTCATTCAACCATCACGTCACTCAAACCATCACATCATTCAACCATCACGAGGCGATGATGGACAAAAAAATCTTTTTGTTCCTTTAATATTAGTCAGATACGGGCATGTTCACTGGAACGGTTCTGACTGGCTGATGCTGGCTGGTACTGATTTGTTGTGAGAGAAAAATGACTGCTGAATAGCTGGCTGATAAGCGAGGGTAGAACAAGCGAACAGGGCATTAGATAATACGTGTCTTTTATGCAATGAACTTGAGTGCTCAACTCAATGAGAAAAATTTGAGATTAGCCGTGCACTTACGCGCGGCAAGCGCGTAGAGCGATTAACTAAACTAAAGAGATTAGCCGTGCACTTTGGTGATGTGTTTTAGCATTATTGCAGTACTGGAACCTGGCCAGTTTGTCGTCAACCATATTCGGCACAAATAAGACAAAACCCCATGCATGGACTTGCTGATTGTGGTTAACTAGCTCATATTGCTTTTAAGCTCCTCACTGGCTGTCGCTGATAATGACGTTTTCTTTTCTTCTCAAAGAACCTATGCACCCAGAGATTCAAACATCAATACCGCAGGTGTTAGATTTGTGGGTCAATAATGCGAATTCCAGGGGTTAATAGGCTCGTCATGGCCCTCATCTCCTTCCCAACTCAAGCAGAGGAAGCTGCAGGGAAGCTCGTCGCCTCCAATCATCATCAGGGATTAAACCTCGAACACAATCTCTGGTCACGCTGCGGCTATCACGGGGAACATTCCTAATAACAAAAGAGCACACGAATTTCTCTACTCAACATTCGACGCTTTTGACAGGTTTTGGAAGTCAGATAAATGAAGGATTGCTACTACCGTTTGTACTAGCAACGTGCACCATGCTTGTACTCCCTGGTTTGCCAATGAATGCCATAGCCGTTCAAGGCATGCACCTTGCAAAACGGCTGTGCTGGTAGTGCCGCCGTAGTCGTGGCAGTAGCAGCAAGCAAACCCGGATTGTTCCTTGTCCTCGAGGGAATGCAAACTCGCGCAAAGAGAATTAGATTGTGTATATTATTTCAAATTAGTTAAAA
>JAKNSH010479468.1:0-14604 GCA_027790015.1 Cymbopogon flexuosus
GACCAAATTACTGCTCAGTTCTCTAAAATACTATATAAATAAATACAAGTTTTTTTTCTCCAGTGCTCATTTAGTCACAGATATTAGCAAAGGCGCTTCAAAAAATACAATATCTCTTTGGTTGCATATCTTGAATTGAGATCATATTTTGAACATATGAATTAGAATAATAGAGTTTCAAGACTAAACTAAGTACACTATTCTAGACTCTTAGCTTCTTTGCTGGACAGTTTGGCTCCACCTTAGACAACCTCATCAGCATATACTGCATAGTAAAGCTCAGTCTACAGAACTAATGTGTGAGAAAAAGGGAGTCATGTGTCATGAAGATATGGGCTATTCCTATTCTTATGAAGAACAAAAAATTAATCTCTCTTCATGTAATAATAGTTTAAAAATACAAATAAATAAAAGTGGCACAGGGATATTGGGTATCACTGCATTAAATGAGATAAATAGCAAGATTTACAATCATAACTGAATTAAACTCAACACAGCACTAGGGTGTTCTTTCACAATTAAGTCATAATACATGCAGTAGTCCAGGGGCTAAAGCAGGCATAATGACTAATTTTTGGCTATGAAAACCAGGCTCTAGACCCCTATTAAAGACCAGAAAGGCATACTGCAATAGCAGTAAACTGTCATTAATGAAATTAATGATAAAATACCTAACGCAAAAACTGTCAGTCAAAAGGTTACAAGTGGAAGTGGTACTGTTAACACAACTATCTATTTTTCATGGAAAATGGCAGAAGAGGACAGTACCAAATAACACATCATTTCAAGCTATCATAAAAGTGCGAGGAGATTCCTCAAAGACACATTACAAGAAAAATATAGTATGCATCAACACTGAATAATACAGAGCAAGGTGTCAAAGAAAACATACTTCTTGTACATCATCAAGAAAAGCCTCCCAAGATCCACGATAAGCTCCCTTAGCCAACCTTATATCAATTGTGCGGAAGTCCAAAGGGCGAGATACCATACCAGGAAATCCAAGGATGCCCTCATCCTCATTCTCATTAGAATTTGTTAGTGTTGTTCCAAGCAAATTAGCAAACTGCTTAGATTCCTCAGATGAAATAGCACGCCGCAGGGCAATACGGCACCTTTTCAAGATAGCTTCTGAGATGGAGATAATATTTCTCTCCTTTCTTGGTTTTTCTGTATTTTGGGGCACTTTTGTACGACAGGCCTCTGTCAAGACGGATAAGACAGCTTTCTGAAAAATAAAGATGCCTTTTAGTACATTGGAACCAATAATCTTGTAGTCATAATTTTCCCAAAGCTCAGTTCATCTCTTGTCCCTAACTTTTGTGACGAATCTAAATGTATTGTTTTTAGCTTAGTTTGAATGCATGTATAATGGCCTTCCAACCTGTTGTCATTCCTCTTCTTGCAACTATATGTCAAATTTCATCAGAATGTACTGACGGCAGTAAGTTCAGGTTAAATTTCTACAACAAATTCCCTGATCAGATAAGCTACAGAAGCAAAAGCATGTTAGAAGAGACCTGAGTGGGAATAGGCATCTCTACAAGGTAGTAAGACTTGGCCAGCTAACCAGATAAAATTACAATAAAATTGATTGCTCAATATATTCCACTTAAGAAACAAATAATATCTAGGGATACCAAAGCCTACTGACCAACCTCTTTGCTGTACCAATAGTTCATAACATGTACTAAGGTTCACTACTTTGAGTAAACACATGCAGAATGTAAGGAAGTACACACAAAAGAAATTTTCTTCTCACTTAGTAGCAGCAGGAACTTTACAAACCTTGGTTGGTCCAGATGCATTGCCCTTGTAGACCTCTTTACTGATTGAATGCTCCAAAATTTTCCGTGCCCATTCTGGAGGTTTTCTTTCCAAAGCTTCATAAACACACTTTCTTATTCTTGTTCCCACATTAGTTGGCAATTTTCTCACAGGCTCCAGTGATTTCACCCAATCTGGTAATGTAGTGTCACTAGCAGGCTCCTCTGGAGATTCTACAATATCAGCATCCTTGTAATCCATCATAAAGACCTTATTCCCTTCATTTGCTGAAGAATTGCATATCAAAGTTTCAGCCTCTGCAAGCAGCTGAAATACAAGAAGATTATTGCTAATGATACACACATAGCTGTCAAACTAGAAATATTACAATTACCTCATAATTACCTTCTAAGCAGATAATCATAGTATTTTTTTCTATGCATAATTGTGGAAGACGGATTATAAACAAAGGGTGATAGATAACATGGCACAAAGCAACACATCACCCATTACAATATATGATATCAAAATAAAAATATATGACATAGCTGGTCAAGAACTAGCTTCTTCCAGCAAAATCTTCCCCAACAGCAGTATAGAACAAATAATGAAAAATGCATTAATGAACAATACGCCAGTATAATTTGGAAATTAAATAATTACAGATGATGCTGGCATGGCTAGAAAGATTAAATTAGCTTTTCTTTAATACTTATTTGCCTCTACGAAGGCTCACTATTCCCATATAAGTGTCACATTGTGTAATCTATGACATTACATATACAATAGAATTCAGCCTCCCTGCTGAAGTATTGATTATAGAAGTTGATACATAGAACAAAGAAATTGAACATAAATAGATGAAAAGATGACCAAAGCAAGAAAACTACACTCACTGAAACTGTCTAAATTTGAAGACAGAGACAGGACAAATTACATATCTAAATAAATCAGAAGTGCACGTAAGGCTAACAAGAAGCAAACTCCTCACCGATGCATCCTTCTCCATGCCAACAATCCCAGGTAGAGCTCCGCACAGGATACCACCATCGCCTTGTAGACAGCGGAACAATTTCACTCCTTCTCGACTAGAAATATCAGATAAATCCATGCAGCCACTCATGGAAGAAACAGCTAAAATATATCTTCTAGCCAACTCTGGCCAAGTCAAGTTGTTAGCAGTCAACATATCAATCTTTAACTCTCTTGTCAGAGTATCAGTGTCCCTTTTTCTTCCCCGTCTGGATTTGGATTCTTTTAAATCAATTTTTGGATCCACAAAAATTGCAACTTTAGATACAAGTTCAGTGAAAAGAACCTTCAAGAGTGCAAGGTGGATCTCAGGCAGCACTAAACCACTACATCTCCCAAGTGTCTGAGCAGACAAGTTATTTTGAGCAGCTTCTCGTGCTGAGGAAGTTTCAACTGGAATAGACACAGATACCATTTCTTCAATAGTTATACCTGATTCACCATTCGAATATGACGTAGAGACATTAGCAGGTGAATTCATTGGTGGAGTGTGATCTCTGTAGTTCTGGGTGTCATTTTGATTCACGTGAATTGGCCATGGGTCAATGAGTTCATCTTCTACTTGCTCAATTGAAGGAAGTTCTTTCAGGCCGATGATTTCAGCAAATCGTCCAAGAAATTCCAATATCTACAAGTGCAGACAACCCAGTTGCAAGAATTAGAACCAAGAAATAAACAAATAAAAAGGTGTTTCCTTAAACAGTGGAACAAGTGAAAGAAAGAGAAACCAAAACTACCTGTAAAACATCTCCTGCCAATTCTGGTGGAAGCTTGCGGCTAATAGGATTTCCCGGAGGAAGCTCACGGATGATAAAAGAGCTAGGCTGAGCATGATCCTGTGGCCCACTCACTACAAATCCATGTCTACCGTATGACATGACATCCCCATGCAACGGACTATTTTTATTAACAGCTGTCAATGTGCCACTTGCAAAAGTCAGCGAAGAGTTAATTCCAGTCCTGTCACACAAGAACTGATAGTTTGAACAAGCCCTGGATTTAGGAAGAGATTCCACAAATTCTTGAACAAATTCCATATCAAACCCAATTCTGTCCGGATACAACCATTCTTTAAGTAATGCACAAGTTGATTTCACATCACTCTCCTTTTCTATAAACCGTGGTACCTTAGGTCCATTTGCTGAGCAAAACTTAGCCAATAGATCGAAAGGACTATCAGTGCGCTGACTTGCACTTTCATAATCAGATGAAGTTTTTTCACTGCTGTGAGTGCAGAATAATACCAAATGGCCATGCTCATTGTACATTTTTTCACAAGCTTCCATCATAGCACAACAAACCATCCTCCAGACTGAGGAAGGTGATGTTCCTTCATAACTGAAGTCACCAATTTTGTCACACATATTTGCATTATTAGTCAGTGCCCAACTGAAAGACCCAGGATCTGACAGTACAGCTGGCACTGTCATATTCGAAGTTTGTACATTACTGCACCCTAAACTCTCTTTACCCTCCATATCATTACCAAGACACGATAAGAAATCTTGATTCGTTTCAGAGAAATCTGATAAGAGCATAGAAATATTATCATCAGCATCATTAGTAGTATTTTCAATTGAACCACTACCTTCCCTTGTTTCTGTTGTATCAACATTTGTAACAACATTTGGGCACACTGTAGTTGATGCATTCGGAAGTTGGAACGCTGAACACGGTAACCTTCTCATCTTAAACAAAGGTCCAAAATTTCCTCCATCGATCACTTCACACTCAAACAATGAACCAGTAACTCTATCATGCCAGTAAGATGTAAACCCAACCGGCCATATCTGGTAGGAATTATGGTAACTTGTTCGAGTATCAATTTCTCCCAAGCTGGTAATGAAAAAATCACTACATTGAACAGGTAGTGCAACCTAGAGTTTCACAACAAATGCATGTAGTTCAAATCAGTATCAAAAGAATAACTCTAGTACTAAAAAAAAGTTGTACTGTCAAATAACACTGACGTATAAAATGTGCATCGATGGTGAAGCAGAATCTGAAATGGACAAAGAAAGATACTCACTGTATGATGATGTGGCTGATGATTACTTTTCTCCATAAGAAATTTGGGAGGCTTTAAGGAACTTCTGTTTTCACTAGGACTTTGTTCGATTGCTTTGTTAATCAATGATGGAACCATAGAAATGCCAGCACTTCCTAACTCTTGGTTCTCAGCAACCTTGGGTAATGTTGATGTTTGTGGAGGATCTCTTCTTCTGCGCATAGAAACTGTCCATGGCGGTAATTTTCCATCAACATTTAAATCTTGGTCCATCGAAGTAAAATTTTGTCTCATGCCAAGACACTGGGCAAGATCAAATGCTGGCATAAACTGCATTCCATCTACAACAACAACAATGTGTAATTAGTACAAGTTGCCAATATTCACATTTGAAACCATATGTTTAAAACATATGCAACTGAACACCATGCAGTTCACTTAAAAAAGTTAGTAAGACGCCAAATATTTTTGGAAGCCAGAAACCATGCAGAAGTGGGCACACAATGGCTAGGCATTGAACATACTCGCTGAAAGGATTTAAGCTTGAGAGTAAGCGCTACAAATCCCTGTCTAAAAGCCTCATTAATAAAGAGAGATAGATATAGCAGTCTAAAATGCTAACAAACAAATCTCACTTGCATCAAATAAAAGTAAATGACAGATCTGTTATAATTACCATAAAGAGTAGTATTCTGCAGGTGAACCCCCTCAAAATGTGGCAAGTTGGCAACTGCCAACTGAGGTCCCTCGGAGATATTTTGCCTGCAGAAGTCACAAGAACATATTAACCACCTTATGATAATATTGTCTGTATGATTAGGCTAACACTTGGCAGAAAGCTTCTACCAAGATAGCAAATGGAATATCAGGAAATCAAAAGTGCCGTCTTTGAATGGATATTTCAAGTAAATGATGACCATAGCACAAACCGGACTGATAAGAAAAAACAGCTAGCATGGCAATGATAAGGAGTGCTCCAAATAATTATAATGATGATAAAAGCTGCTGTAGTGAACGCAAGACTTCCAATTCTGATATTAAGCCATTTCAATTTTCTGTCTGGACACTTGAACAAGATGTGCACTAGTTAGTAGTTACATATTAGGAAAACAAAGGTCGTGTCTATGAACTTGAAGAAACTATCCATTACATTCCAGTACCAAGTTATTTGTCTCAACTGTCAACCAAGCCTTTATGAAGTTAGCAACTAATAGTGACGATGATATGGTTCTTGTCGCCACTAGGCTGCAAATCAACACTAACTGTGGGGGATTGGTGTTGGATACTTGGATTTGCAGATAGGCCACTATAAATAGATTGTCTTCTGGAAAAGCTAAATCCTCCACTTTACACTTGCACAATCTGACTCATCCCATTACAGAACCCCCACTGTTGGCAAGATTTACCCACTAAAACAAGCAGAAGGCAACTAATTGAACTTTTTACACAGATCAGATCCACCAAAAACTCTCTCAAGTTGACAACATCTTAGTAATGCAAGTTTAAACAGATACTCTGAATTTTAGTTTGAACCCTAAAATGCGCATCGCAAACTACAGCCCCCCTTGTTCCTCACCCTCGCCGATAATCAGTGTCCCCAGGTTGATGGGGCTGAGTAACTGGGATCAAGAAATGCAGTGCCCTACTTGTGAAGGCAGGGACGAGATTGTTCCTGCATTCCCAGAATGGGGACGATATTCCCAGGACGAGGAACACAGATCAATCCCGGTTCCGGTGACTAAGTCACACCCCAGATCTGATCAGAAAACAAAATTACGTTTAGATCTATACCTCAAGATGCACCGATTTGCAGATCTAGAACTTCCCTGGTTGACCCAAGCAGGATTGCGGCGCTGATTAGGAGCAGGAGCGGAGAGGCCAGAATAGTTAGGGTTTCTGTGTAATTCTTAGGTTTTCGTTCTCTCAAGGAGAGACGGCATAGGGTATATATAGAGGGGGAAAGCCGGTGTATAGACTCAGTCTATCAGCTCAATATAAAGAGAGAACAAACACCTTAATTAAATACTATTTTATTGGCAAATTCCACATCACCAATTCAAGCAAGTATATCTGATGAGGCCCACCAAATCTCCAGAGTTACAACGGTTAGACCATTGAAGTCTGGGGGTCGATGAAACCCCCATCACCAGTCCAGGTTCGAAGGCTGGCACAAACTTCTTTAGAATAAAATCAGTGGGGAAATTTCCGCCTGGTCTTTTTTTTTTAATCTGATGAGACCTGGTTGTGTGCAAGAAATAATTATAAGGACCTGATTGAACAAATTGGGTGTATGGACACCTTTAGAACAATTTTAATGTTAGAACACCTGGTTGAAAGTCATGTCAAAATAACACCTTATTAAAGTTCTTTCTGTGCAACGGAACTGATATGTGCCTTTCCCTAAGGACCCAAATGAGATGTAACAATTTGATCAGGAATTTTACATCAAAAGCAAATGTCTAAGGGCTAACAGCACTAATGTTGATATTGAAACAAGAGAAAAATAATATTGCTATCTTAGAACCACTGAGTGATAGCAATACATGACCATGCCATCATTCTAACATGTGAATATGATTCAATCAACAAAATAATGGATGGTCCTTTGATGCTGATAAAATTAAAATAGAAACAGAATAGGCAGAAGGATCCATCACTCAGCAACATGCATATTAGAAAAAGTGAAATATTCTGTGTGGCCTAAATTAAGTGGCATGCCCCCCGTCCATGGGAGGTACTTGATCCCACCAAATTCCAACTCATGCAAATACCACAAGAATGGAAATAACTACAAGGCTTGGGACGTTCCAAAACCAGAATGCAGAATAGCAAAATCAGGCATGAATAGGTTTAACAATTTCAAGATACATTTGCGTTTATGGAAAAAGACAATCAAGAAAATAATAGTTTTCTGTACAACCTAACTGGCATGGTTAAAAATACCGAAACTGTAAACAGTAAGTGTTTGTACTGTACTTTGAGCGACAACCCACTTGATTTTGATTCAGCTATAACAGTAAGTGTTTATGCGTACTTGCTAGTTCCACTCCCATGGCTTATTGTGTTTTGCTTAGAACAGAACATTCAGCACAGAGTCATTCCAGTAACTGAGTGTACCATCCTGGTGTATTGTAAAATGAAAATGATCAAGTGTACCACACTGGTGTATTGTAAAATGACAAATAGTTTCACAATATACTATTACTATATGAATCAAATCCATAAACTTCTCACATGTATATTATTCAAATGACACTACTTTTTTTTAGTAAAAATCACGAAATGGAAAGTAGGCAACTAGGCATCTAAGTTCCTTTGCAGGAGACATAATTTCCCTTGTTAACTAATATGGGAGCAAATAGAGGATGGAAGTGGAAATATGACCAGAAAGGTAACAGTGGCAGATCCATCTTTTTCATTTCTACATTTAGCTCCCCCAGATTATATGATTACAATCCTGTAGGGGGCTTAGGAGGGGCTCTATACTTCTGCCAGAATAAATAGCAATATGCCATATCATTAGCAATACCTAATAGATGCAGAATAAACAAGGAATTTTGTATCTAGAACTCTTGGATTGGAAGAGTGGTTTGGTATATAACACACCACTAGTCAATTTCGTTTTGTCGCACACCATGAAAACATGTATCTGCCTACAAAACACAGCATGGATTAAAACTCTTCTCTACCCATGAGACACGGCATGGATTAACATAAATTTAGGACTAGTAATTAGTCCAAAAAATACTACTAATTCTGCAACAAAACCGCTCATTCCCGCCAAAGGCAAGAGAAGCCATTGAAAGGCTACTAAACATGGTAAAAAATTTTGGCATTGGGATAACTCTTCTCTACCCGTGAGAGAGAGGTCGTACGAGCTTCTCTCGAGTTGTATGGTTAGAGCAGTGTGTTTGGGGTCTCCCTTTGCCGATCTGCGTTTGAATTCTACTACAACTTCTTATTGCAATGTCTAAGGGCGTCCGCCCTTGTGGCCGAGTTTTTTTTAGGCAGGTCGTTAATCAACATTTATGCCCTTGAAGGTGGATTGCTGCCAGTTCATCAATGTTAGATCTCTCAATGAGGCAAGCCCACTTGCATCCCTATTGACCATGGAGGTCAATAGGATGAGGAGGTGTGCAATAGTAGAAGAATTTGTATCTTGCCAAAGTCCACTCCGCCCCTTGCGGGCCCTGCCTCCTTGAGCCGCTCTCCGCAAGAGGCCACGTTTAGTCGGATCAACCATCTATGTGTTAGGGCCGCCTACCGTGTGGGGCAGCACAACAATCAGCAAGGCAAAGGAGTGCGCGGTGGCCTACGGGCAAGAAAAGACGTCTTATGGGCGGCTTCAAGGTGGGTCGGAGATTAGACCCCCTTAAGCACTTAGCCAACACATGTTGCATTTCTTTGATTTCTCATATGGTGAAGCCAACACGATGTTGCATTTATTTGATCTCCTAAACAGTGAAGCCAACACGATGTTGCATTTCTTTGATCTCCCTTGTAGTGCAAAGCTAGGTACAATCATGTAAATAACTTTACACTCACAAGTCACAAGACATATATTAGGCATATTACGATACAAATCGATCTTGATCTCCGAGAAATTAGGGCATGTTTAGATGTATCGCATGCGACCACATCGACAACATCTACATACTGATTGTTATGGCATGTAGTTGCATCGACAACATCAACAATGTGATTGACATACGATTCAAGAGTGACAACCACTATCCTCCAGAGAAGATATCAACGAATTGAGGCAACATAAGAACATGCCAAACAAAAGAAATCTTGTTGCGCCAAATGTAGTGTTTTATCTCGATGAGATTGTGATTAGGTTTGTTGACATGTAAATAGCACTGGCATCATCGTAGGCGCCTTCAAAGAAGGATGGTTCGGTTCAGGAAGAAGCTACGACAGCTGCTTCAACAATGCCTTGGCAAAACATAGTAAGACACCTCCACAACTAGTCAACAAGTCATTTGTGTTTAGAGGGATACAACACTAAGTTGTCTCCAAGGTAGAGACAATATACACGGAGAACAAATATCTAATCAGCTCACCCGATCCTGACCAATAAAGGAGTGGTTCATATATCGAAAGAAAGGGCACCTAGATTCTTCGGAGAGCAACTTTTGACCAACTTGACAATCATGAGGATCCTTCGTATACAATAGATCAATCACACAAGAGAACATGATGCCAATGATGCACTAAGTACACCAGCCTATGGAAAGAAGCATGGAGGGTTACGGTTGTTGCATGAAGACCCTTATGAATCTCATCACTAAGAAAGGTGCTCCTTACTTCAACTGGGAGGCGACAAACATAAGAGTGTGAATAGTGGTTATGTAGGCGACAAGAACAAAGGTCTTATTGTTTGGCACAGCCATAGCTCCACTAAACCATGAGCCAGGGGAACTTGCAAGAAACATGCACACCACAAATTAGCGTTGTTGAAAGAGATCCAATTATGGTGTCTCGAAATCAAGGCCAAAGCTTAAGAGGGGCAGAGTGCATACGTGCAATAGCCTGAATCGATGCCCAACAACAAAACCTACAAGGGATATTTGCGTGCTCCTTGCAACTCAAAATGTTGACACGAGGCAACGAATAATACACAAGAGCTCAAGCCACCGATGACGTCCAACTATGCAATATAACCCCGAGATTGAGGCGCTGCCCAAGCCAAAAGAAGAATAAACCGGTGAGTAAAAGGTACCCCGCCTTCTCCGCCTTCTCTTTCGAACTTTACATATTAATTAAGAGGAAGAGTTTTATATACATCGGAAGAGAGCTAAACAAGAGTGCCCAAACCAGCGAGTGAGCCCCAACAATGAGAAACTAAACTTAATCCCTATTGATTTGCATACAATGTGCCCTTTTGTAGATTTCCACGCTTTCTTTGAACCTTCCCATGATTTGATCTTTCTAGAATACTCAATTGAGAGGCAAAGTGCCACATCAAAAGTGGGAAAGTGCTCCCAAGAGGTAACAAGGCTCCACCAGACCGTCTGGGCAAAGCATAGGTGGTAGCTGGTCTTCAGTGGGCCATTGCATAGTAGCCAGCCTCGAAGCTCAAGATTATTTGTCGAATCTTGCTCTGGATGAGGATCCAGGCGAAGAGTTTGCATTTATTTTCCACATGCGCCTTCCAAATGGAGTTTGTTGTCTACCGTCGATACATCACCAAAAATTGTTCTCTATAAGCTGATTCCATTTCCAAACTATTTTATCTTCGAGCTCCAGCTGCAGTTGTAGGCCCTATATTCACAATGGGACTCGCATAAACATGTCAAAGACATGTTGTGGTGGTTAACTTATAAGCTTTGAACGAAAGCCTCTGTTGCATGGATACATGTCACCCCCACATCCTGAATTGGATATGTATCAGACAAGGATACGCGTGGGATACGACACGGAGACGTTTCCCTAGAGTATCTTTGAAAATAAATAAATAACAGGATTTCAGATACGTGGGTGGCGATGTACTGACTTGTTTTGTCAATACGGCCTAATTGAGTAGGCCCATTGTAACCTTCAGACTCACATGCGCACCACGAGCCTCGAGCTAGGCAACAAACGAGGCAGTCACGGAAATACATGCCTCCGCCTTAGCCACCGCTCACCCTACTAATGGGTTGGGTTTGTTTGGGTTAAATGGGGTGGGTTCTCATTTGGCTTTAATCTGGAAGGGTTCGAATGGGTTAATCGACGCTCTGGATTAGGGTGGGGTGTGTTTAAGAGACAAATGTTGTGGGATGGGCCAGGTTACAGTTGAAAGCTCGTACTCAGAATGGGTGGAGTCCAGACTCTAGAACCCGTGGGTTTCTGGGTTCGATGCCTCAAACACCCCCCACGATGCTCGCGAGTGTGTTAACTCCGACGCAACGAGGATGAAGAACTGCAGCACAAGCTACAAATTGGACAGCTTCCCCTCACCGTCTCCTCCTAGTGCTCTTTGCACTTGTGCTTGTCGACGACCCCGACATGCTCGACCAGGCCTAGCGACGGCAGCGGACATGTACATGTGCAACCCGACGACGGGGTCCACGACGGACGTGGCGGTGATCTCGTGCTCAACCGGCGGCGCACGCCGACTACACACATAGTGGGGCGACGTGAGCCCCTGCTGCAAGCACACCCACGCACCATGGATTAGAGATGCTCTGGTCGTCAGTCGTCACCAAGCAGACCCTGGCGGTGGGCTTCGTTAGCGTCGTAAGGCCAGCTCTTCAACCGCGTTGGGTCCAACACTCCAATAGCAAGGTGTTCTTGTTCCCGCACTACACTTCCAGGGCATCGTCGGAGCCAAGTACTGTCGTCCTCCATGGCTCCATAGCATTGTGGTTGTCTGTATGGGTTGGGTATCACGTGGATTAGTTTACGAGAAGATCCAACATCGGTGGCATGCTCGAGCAGGGAGCAGCTGCAGCGCATGTCCCTGCCTGTAAGGAAATCAACCTCAGGCAGCAACTGCGGCGACACCTGCCATCCGCAAGGCGCACACAGCCCATCTGACGGCAGCTATAAACCGATGGCAAACCAATGACGCGTTAGTGGTGAAAGGGTGATTTCTTTGATGTTTCCTCTGTCTGTTGTAGCCTATTCCTGCCCTATTCCCCATGACAAATCATCTATAGACTCTTTGCTTCAACGCAGTGTCAAATTAGTCTTGTCTGTAAGTGTAGTTGAAAGGGGAAAGGAATTGGATCAGCGATTTATCCATCTCCTCCAAGCCTAAAGCCTCATCCCTTGATTTGACAAGCCATACTTCTGCACTAAATGCTTACAATTTTATATGTTCTCATTTGGATTTTGGAAGTTTGGACTTAGAATTGGATGGGTAGGCTGGGCACTTGGCAGAACAGCACAATTGCAAGAATGCAGGGAACTTCAAGTTCCTGCTAGTGTGTTACTGCCTTTAGAATACAAACTAACATGCCCTGTTAATAATTTATTAAAAAATAGTTAAATGTATCTGCGTATTGTTTTTTTAGGAAAATACTGTATCTGTGTATCCAAATCCGACCAATACTAATACTCGTATCTGTATCCGTGCTGCATAGACGAAAGCAACCTATATTGTCTATGTTTGATCACGCAGCCCTGTTTTGTGGCCCCGAAGGGCCTATAACATACAAGAAAGGGTACACACAAATATAAGAAACATCCTACTCCAGAAGGAAAATACAATGCTACGATAATGCAATACAGTTAGATCATAGCAGTGGAAAAAAAAATGTAAGGCAACATACCATTAAATAAACTGTCGGACAGCGACTAACAAACTAGCTGTAACTCTGTAAGATTATAACAATACCAAGCACCGAAACAAACAGAGAGTTCAAACAGAATAAAGTAATAACAAGGTTCAACGCATTATCCCCTGTTCTGCTGTTCATCACTCTTACCATCACCTATTGCTTAGTACCAGCGCTTTGCAACCAGCAGGTTACTCAGAGTCGGACTCATCACCACTAAGACTTTCGAGTTCGATGGCCAACAATATACTCTCAATATACTCAATAATAAGATCGATAATAGCAATATGTAAAGAGAGCTCAAGTGACTGCCTGCTGATGTCGTTGTTGGCGACGACTGCGACGGGGTCCTCGGGCGGAGCAGCGTTGATGTCGAGCTGAACCGCACCGAGCTTCCAGCGGGTGGAGCGAGCGCCACGCCTCTCGCAGTCAGGGCAGATCCAGTCCTCGTTGGCCGCGGCGCGGGGCCGACGCGCGCCAGGCGGGCCGGGTGGTGGGGGCGGGGGCAGCAGAGGCGGCCAGACGCGGACGCAGGTGGGGTGGAACCCCCTGTCGCACGCGTCGCAGACCAAGGTCCCGCCCAGAATCTCCGGGCGGCCGCAGGACGAGCAGGGCGCCGGCGGGTTGCCCCAGCCCGCCTCCCCCGGGTGCGGCGCCGGCGGCGGCAGAGGGAGCGGCAGAGGGAGCAGCGGCAGCCCCAGGCCAGGGAGCAGCCCCGAGGGCACGTTCCCTATGGGCCCGAACGGAGTGTTCCTCAGCTCGAGCGGGCGGTGGACCCGAAGCACCACGTCCAGCGCCTCCTGCTGCAGCCGCGGCTGTTGGTTGGGCGGCGCACCCAGGGGCAGCTGCGGCGGAAGCAGAGGCGGAAGCGGCGGTGGCGGTGGCGGCGGAAGCAGAGGAGGAAGCTGCTGCGTCGGTGGAGCCAGCTCCGGTGGAGGCGACGGGGCCTGCGCCGGCGGGGTGTCGCCCGGCGGCGGCGACGGGGCCTCGTTGAGGTCGATGACGAGATGCGGCGGCCGATCCATGACGGAATGGGGATCGGGCTAGGCCAGGTTGCGGGCGCTCGGCATCTCCGGCCTCGAGGGGCGAGGACGAGGAGGTGGGTGGGGAGCGTGAGGGGAGCGGGGGTTTGGAGCGAGCGAGGACGGCGAGAGAGAGAGAGAGTGCTGCACGAGCAAAGCGACGCTGGGGTTAAGGAGCAGGAGAAGGGGGCGATTCGGACGGGAGAGCAACGCAGGCGCAGCCGAGCCGCGCACCGGAGGAAACGGAAGGGAAAGGACAGCGCGTGCGTGACTGGAGCAGGTTTACAATACCGACCGAAATGCGGTTGCCGCCGGCCTCCGGTAGCGGTATACCGCTCGGTAAGCCGCGGTAACCGGTCAAATTCAAATCCAAATTCAAACCCGGCGTTCAACGATATCAAAACGGTATACCGACCGGTATGTAGCGGTTACCGACCGGTAAGAGCGGTATACCGGTCGGTAATCTAGTGATGTCAAAATTTTTCAAATGAAAAATAAAAAATATTTT
>JAKNSH010480279.1:0-13676 GCA_027790015.1 Cymbopogon flexuosus
GGGCGAGAAACCCGCCAACCCGGGCGTGAAAAGAGAGAAAAAAGGGGGACAAAAAGGAAAAAAAAAAAAAAAAAAAAAAAAAAAAAAAAAAAAAAAAAAAAAAAAAAAAAGGAGGAGATGCCAAGGAGCAAGGGAAGACAGCTGCAGAAGAATTGAAGATGCCAACGAGCAAGAGAAATCGCAGCTAACTTGCACAGTCAGCATGCGACAGCTGTATTTTAGAAAACAAAGTAACAGAAGAGAGTCGTATACGCGCTGGTCGTTATCAAGAGCTGAGTTTCCACAATATAGAAGTAATTGTTCTGACTTAACACCCATTTGTCCAAATCACAACAATTGCAATAACTCAAGAAGCACGAGGAGAGAGTAGCTGGAAAAGAATAATGATGAAAATTACATGCGTGAAAACGCCACTATTTTGTGATGACAACTGTTCAGGAGCCGCAGCAAGCTGATTTCTGTGCCGCTGCTGCATCAGCTTCCCCTTCAGCCTTGATCTTGATAGTTTGAGCCTGCAAACAGACAAGCTAAGGAACAGTGGAAGAGAAAGCAGACGTGTGAAAGGCTCAAAGCTATGAAAAGGGTTGCACCTCAGGCTTGGAATCAGTCTCTGAAAGTCTCTGTTTGATATCTCTTGCTATAGAAAAGAAAACCTGCTCGACATTCAGGTTTGTCTTTGCACTCTGCAGCAAATAATAGAAAACAAATTAATTATCCATCAGTTATGATACAAAGAATGTCATAGGCTCAAGTTGTGATTTTCACTAACCGTTTCAAAGAACTTTATCCCATATTCATCAGCAAGAGCTTGCCCCTTTGAAGTGGGTACAGCCTTTACAAAAGAAAATGAGCATGTAAGAAATAAGTGTTATTATAAGTATAGAGTTTAAGAGATCAAATAAGAGATAGATAAATTGCATACCCGTTTGCTTTCATCCATATCAGCTTTATTCCCCACCAAAACTTTGTTCACATTATCCGAAGCATGTTGCTCAATGTTTCTGATCCAATTTCTTATGTCTGAAAGTCATCACCAATGACAGTATTAGAATTCAGAAATCGAATCTGAAGTGATTTATGAAAAAAAAACATTAAGTATAACGGTCAGTACTATTAAAAGATGACTCGTCTGTGACATCGTACACAAGTAAAATGCCCATTGCTCCCCTGTAGTAGGCTGCAAAGAAGAATTGCACAATGACAAACTTCAGTGTTATAAAAAAAATCACGAGCTTCAGCCATACAGTATTTGGGAACAAATCATATTTGCTAAAAGGAAAACAAGCATACCAGTTGTAATAGTGCGGAAACGTTCTTGGCCTGCAGTATCCCAGATCTGCAACTTAATCCGTTTGCCATCCAACTCAACAGTCCTTATCTTGAAGTCAATACTGTTTTCAAAATCCAACGGGTACAATTAGCAAGTCCATACAAACTTTCACATGTATAACATAATAATTCCTCTACATACCCAATAGTGGTAATGAAGCTAGTGGTGAATGATCCATCTGAAAACCGTAACAGGAGACAACTTTTTCCAACACCTATATAAGTAAAAAAAAATGTAATTGAATATCAGCCGGGAATTACATCCCAAATACATTGGTTGGAAATACTCAATGACTATAATTTAGCCAACTGAAGAAACAATGCCAATATGAGATTGGGGCTTTGGTAGGTACATAGAGAAAAATTAGTGACAAGCAAAGATACCACATCTTCTATCCCTGTTTAAATTAAGAGCATAAAGCACCACAGCACAAATAATGGTCATGGAAAATTATATGTGCCCCTACCTGTAGACTTCTGTAAATGGGGACAAATTTTCTCTGGTAAGAAGGACATCAACATACTCATACATTGGAAATACAAAACAAGGCCAAATAGTGTCGAGCCTTTCATTATCTTTTTATATTAAGGAAAAAAGTTCTGATTAACTTTTATGTCGTACAATTAGTTAATTTCAACTTCCAACTTGAGGTAGGCTATGTATGTGAAGCCCAACAACTCCCTAATCTTGACTCCCAAGCCATTCATATGGATTGCTGGACCAACTCGATGACCTATCTTAAGATGCTTATTATGTTGCAGCAGTTAAATTGTCAATGTGACATGGGATAAAAAAATAATGTCAACTATCAAAGCCACCCAGGCTGAACCATAAAGATATGCCTACTGATCACCGAACGTAACAAGCAGAGGAAGTCAGCGAATTCCAAAGATCTATGTTCTATTTGCATTGCTTGAGGAATGAAAGTCTCAAAATCCCAAATAGAATATTCCTGAATTCTGGGCACATAGTGATCAATCTCCAGGCCTATTTTCGAAGTGTAACAATATAAGTGTATATTGGAGAGAGATTTTGCAAGTATTTAGTGACAGACCATGCATCTACAGCCCAACAACTGCTTAATCTCAAGTAAACAGAGCCCTTGATATGGATTGCTTGATTGACTCGATGCCCTATCTTGGTGTGCTCATTCAATTGCATCCATTAAATTGTTAATTTGACACATAAATAATAACAATAACCTGAACTATCAGTCTATCAAAGCCACCCAACCTAAACAATAGAGAGATGCGTCCACTGACCAACAAACATAACAAGCAGAGCAGAGAAAGTCAGGGAGATCAAACCTTGCAAAGGTCTATGCTCCACTGCACATACATGCTGTGTGTGCAATTGCTGAGAATAATAAAGAAGCTTTGACAGTGCTTGCGGAATGAACATCCCGCAAAGACAAGAGAATTTCCTAAATTCTGGATGCACGGTAACCAATCTAACTACACCGACAATTAAATCCCTGCACCTATTTCAAAATGTAACAGAATTACGTGTATATTGCACAGTGCAGGTAGGACCACGGTCACTCCAAAAATATGTTACAGTTACACAGACGACTGCCCTCAAGTGGTTTGATACTTGGATTCATTCACCCGTTCACATTTTGCACTAACATCAACAGAAATCGATTTAGGAACCAGATCCCAATTGAGACTCCAGATTACGCAAAATACAAAGGATGACCCCCGACGCCATCAAATCTCGCGTAGATCGAGAGAGGAAATAGAGGGGCTGAGAGGTCGAATGAACTCACCGCTGTCTCCGATGAGGAGCAGTTTGATAAGGTAGTCGTAGTCGGCTCGAGCCCTCGCCGGCGGCGCTGCCATCACGCTTTACCACCCAATCCCTAGCACCACCACGACGGAACCAGATCAGATCGGAAACGCAAAACCGAAACTAACACGCGGCTGAACGGAATGGCGAGCCGAACCAAGCGGGGCGGCCTCGGTGCGGGGGGCGGGTGACCTCTCGGCGTCGTGTCGCCTCACGGTCACAGGGCCGCGGAGGCAGGGAGGCGGTGGAGCGGGAGGCCGAGGCGTCGCGGTAACGGAGACGGGGCGGAGCAACCAGGTTGCCTGGCTCGATCGGAGGAAGGGGATGGAGTACGCGCTCGCGTGCGGTGGTGGAATTGGTCTGCTTCGGCCTTTGGACCTTTTTTGCGGGGAAGTTACAGGTGTACCTCTGGGCGTACTGTTGTGTCGTGTTCCGGCCCATGATGGCTTGTTATGTACAGTGGCCGTTTATGGAAATCAAGCCCACGCATTGCCAATGGGCCGGGTACGGTGTGGGAAGAGATACCCACCCGTGAACTCTTCTCAATTTGATTGGCAACCGGCACAACAAATCTGACATTTTCCTTTTAAAAAATATTAATATTTAAGTCTCTGCATCGACAAATATATATAGCTGAAATCTGACCTTTTCCTTAAAAAACAAATCTTACCTTTGCTAACCAAAAAAAAAAACTTACATGCACTTGCGAAGCGGTGAAGAGAGGCAATCAAATTTTGATGCACATAAGTTAGCTAAGAGTTCAAATAGTTTGGACTATGGTAGGCATGTGTGACTCATCACTCCTCCACAATTTAATCAACTCATGTCATGTACTCGTGAGATTTTGGTCTACTTTTATCATTGCCACAACCATGGATAGATCATGTGTGTTCATAAGTGCATTATTGTTCACACAACCACTTTCGAAATCTCACTGTATATTATGGGTGCTCGATACATACGCACAGTAAATTTGATATATATCACCCCCTGCCACATTGCTGCAAGCACCAACCAGCGTCCACGGGACTGGCATTCCTAGTTTGGCCATGTAGTATAAATATTCTCATGCATTTTTTTTAAAAAAAAAAAACGGTGCCGACACATAGAAACATTGGGTGGGTTATGATTGAGTGTCATGGGCAAAGTCCTTCTCGAGGGTTGTGCTCCGGTATGAAATTGAGTCAGCTGTTGAGCTTAGCAACATTGAGTCAGTTACGACTGAGAGTGTCATGCTTAAATTCCTTCTCGAGGGTTATACTCCAGTTGCATGAAATTGAGTTAGCCAGCTGTTGAGCTTCTTTGAACAGGGAAAGGGTCCAATGTAGAGCCAGAGGAGAGTGGAGGGAGAGGAAATGAGTGATATGTTTGGTGAGGCAGAAGAAGTGATGAGAGAGAAGGGAGAAAGTGGGATGTTGTGATAGCTAATACAGAGAGCGAGGTGACACGATAGGGTTTCGGCTATACATGGCTAACCATATTTTTATGGACAAAACGATTAAAGGGGTCCAACTTTAAAATTGGCCTATCTTATAGTTATTGGACTGGCCATAGCGTTGCTTTTTTTTTGGTGCCGAAACAAGTGAGAGAAGGTTTCAGTACCGCTGCCAGTCATTGTGGGTATGAGTGCCTGGTCTTGATTTGGTTGATCTGTGGCATGTTCATGCCTCTGCGCTGAACGAATAAAACAATGTTTTTGTGCCATTGGGCTTTGTTCTCTTCCCATCCAAATTCTAAATTTTCCCACTCTTTCCATCACATCAATCTTTGGCTGTATGCATAGAGTACTAAATGTAGTTAAAAAAATAACTACTTACACAGTTTGTCTCTAATTTGCGAGGCGAATCTTTTAAGCCTAATTAGTCCATAATTGGACAATATTTGTCAACTACAAACGAAATTGCTACAGTGTCAAGTTCCAAATTTTTTGCAAAGAAAATAAGGCCTTGGTCTGTATGAGCACTCTACCATCGCTAGGAGTCAGGTGAGGTTCAAACTTATAGGCATCAATGCCCACATTGTGAGAAAACGTGAAGTCTTGACTACATTGCGGATAGTCTTATACGTCTAGAAATACATTTATATGGAATAGTGCTACTTATGAGGTCTTGGCAAATTCTATATATGGTAGTTTTGTAAGAATGATGTGCGTTCCCTTGTCTAACCTGCCGCGGGGATCATGACCGTTACAAACGGCCTCTCTTGTAAAAAATGAGGTGTCTAAATCTTTTTTTTTTCAACAGTGACCTTTCTTATAATCACTTCAACAGTGGCCTCTAGTAAAACGATTTTTTAACAGCTCCTGGCAGTCAAGTGCCTGCATGTGTGAAATATATGGTCAACGAAGTCCACTGATTCAAGGCAAAACCCGTTCAAACTCGTGGCGCGCGAGTAGCTGCAAAGTCGGCATCCATAGCCGACCTGCTCATTAGCCAATAGCCCAATACCCCACTTATTGCGTAAGCACACTGACTACTTCGTCCACTAAATAATAAACTAGCCATCAATCAAGTAATAATGACATGTCATGATCCATTCCCTCGAAGGCGCGAGAAATTTCTCAGCGCTCCACCTGCACGATTTCGAATTCCAAATTTCAAATATCCGATGACGTGCGCGCGTCTTGTGCCGGTCACCAACAATGCAGTCCCGTACGTTCATACTATACTACGTGCTGACAAATTCAATCAATTCCAAATGCAATTTTCTGTCCAAGTTCATTAGGCTGCGAGCCGTACGTTGGTGTGATGATAGAGGATTTGGTTCGCCCATAATTGAGGCATTGACTCCATGAAACGAGGAAGCTAAGTCCAGTCGTGTCACTCGGTACAGCACCGCAACTAGCCACTAAAATTATTATTCGAACGACCAAACCGAAGGCGAAGCTGACGATAGTGCGAGCTTCATGATTTGTTTATCGAGACTAGACAGGCGCTCAATGGAGTCGTTCATCCTGTCTCGTGCGTCTGATCCACGAGCAGTTCGTTGCGTAATCATCTGGCTTGCCGGCCAGCGGAACGGGACCTGTCGAAGTGTCAAGTCGACCCAACTACTAATCATTCTCTCGCCATCACCCACAAAATCCATTCATCGCCGGGCTAGCACGGCGGCCGCAACAATCGCCCTGCTGCGAGATAATGACGCAGTGGCGCGGGACGGCGGCGGGAGTTAAAGGAAAAAGATCGAGCGGGTTCTGTTTCTGTCGGCTCTCTATCATTTCGCGCGGGAATATCACGGCGTTTCACGGGAGACAGCCGAAGATCGAGCAAGTGAGAATGAGACGGTTTCCTACTGCCTTCTTCCGCAACCCGGCACAATTTCCTGGCTCCCATGCTACGCCAAGGCCCCACATGGGGACGGGACGCGATCGCTATCAGCTACCCGCATCGATCCGTTTGGTTTGATTTGATTACTCCTACTCCACGTTTGCAAATCGCACGCGCTCTCTAATCCGTGCACGACATCACACACACGCAGCACAGGATCGCATTATTAACATTTAACAGCAGAACTACAGCAGCAGTGCTTAGCTTAACCCTAACCACAGGTACGTCCACACGAGTATTGTTAGCTAGCCGCCTAACCACGGATCACCACAAAGCACCGCCGCGTCGTCGTCTACTTTGGCCAGTCAAACAAACCAATCACGAATCACTATAACAAAACAAGCAGCCAACACGAGGAGGGTCTCCGGTCCCCGCCAGCTCTCCTCCGTAACGAAAGACAAAAATTTCTATAGGCAAGTCCGCAAGTGCGCGCGTGCGGTTACACGGGTGCACGGGAGCGAGTCCACTGTGGCAGGGGGGGCTGAAAAGGCGGGTGCGGGGCGCCACCCAAACCGCTGCCGCGGGAGCGCCGCCACCGAACGCGCCCCGCGCCGGTCTCCCTCCCTCCCTTCCTCCTTCCCGCCCCGTCCGTCCCGCCCCAGGCGTCGCGACGCTCGCCCGAGAATCCAGCCCTTCCTATCTCCCCGCGGCGCTCGCTCTCTCCTCTCCTCAAATAGGCGCGCGGCGCGGGATCACGATCCGCGCGAGGTGAGAACGTGCAGCGGCGCCGAGGGAGGTGGTTCGTTGGTCGGGTTGACTTGGGGCGAGGATGGGCGGGACCGGCGGCGGTGCTAGCGGCCGGCGGAGGTGGGCAAGGCGGTCCTGCGGGACGCCGGGAGGAGGAGGGGCAGCCGGTGGGGTTGTCAGGCGGACGGTCGCGGCGCCGGCGACCACGGGTCCGCGGGTAACCGAAGGTAACGGCTTGCTTTTCCCCAATGAATCTCTGCGGCTTCTGCTTGTGTCTGTGATGTAATTCGTTTCAAACGGCTGGGAATTGCGCGCGATTGTTTCCGGTTGATTTCTCTTTCTGTGCTGCTTGCTTCCTTGCTTCCGTCTCCCTCTGCTTCCGCCTCCCTCAGTCCCTCCTCGCAAGCAGTGGTGGCGTGTCCTATGTGCGGAAGCGAGGAGGTTGCCTAATTTGCTTGCATCGTTGGGTTACTTGTTTATCTGTTAACATCAAGAAAACGTTAATTAGGGAATGTCATGCTAGAGTTAGTGCGACGAAGCTTCTTGCCATTTATTTTCCACACACATGTTTTAGTATCTATATCCGAGAAGTAGGAACAGGGCAAAACATCCCGGAAGAAAAAAATAAAATCGGATAGCACAGTTTGACTGAAAAATTGATCTTACCATAGTACCATGTGATTCATGAATTAATCTATTTCCTTTAGGGACAAGAACTGCATCCGTGTATTTTCGGGTCTGTTTTTAATTATATTGTGGTGGCAAGTGCTGTATCATGTCTGAATGGTAGTGGTGCAATTATTTAAGGTAAAAATCTTAATGATTTGTAGTTGACCCGTTCTTGTTCTACTTCTGACTTGTACTCAGGGTTTGCTCATGTGGACAAGCAACGGCGTGTTCATGGAGAATTATCAGATTTCAGATGCAACAGTGGATCAACAGATCATGTAGGATGTTCATATTCTCACTATTGATGTATCTACAGTTCCATTAGTCCTTGAATTTGTATTATTTTCCTGCATATTCTTCTACAACCCAAAGCTTTATTGTGCGAACATGTTTTTTTCGCCCACAGTTCTTACAAAATTATATTTTGTTGATACAGCTTTCTTTGGATATCGGGGAATTCAAGCATAAGAGCTCCCACAGATCGTCTGTTAGATGCCTTCCTAGTGCACAGAGAAATTTAACACAAACGAGTCACATGCAACCTGTTGCAAGGGGAGTTCAAGCAGATAAGACCTTCGCTGATAAAGGGTTGCGTCAAGCTAGCAGAACTGTTTCAGGAATGCCCATTCAACCTAAATATTATCTCAGGAGCCCCAACAACAATTTGAAGAATCCTCCTACTGTAAAGAGCTGTAGTGAGACGAGTGATTTCAGCTATCAACTGATCAGAAGTGCTAAAAGGTCAGCTTCTCCAAAAATGGGTTTAACCAGCACAAACAGTTCCCTTTCAGAGAAAATGTCTTTGCTACGCCAACCAAAGCAAGGTGATAATCATCAGAACCAAAACCGTATCAGTGCTTTGAATCGAAGACACAAAGTCGTGAATCCTAGGGGCGCAAGTGTCCTGCTAATTAAAGATAAGGTTCATGAACACCTTAATTCCTCATTGGAGAGACATTCACAGGCTCTGTTAAATAATGCATTGATTCGAGAAAAGCAACTGTGCTGTTCAGATATGCTCAATCGAAAAGCACCTGAACAACTATGGAGCTCCACTTACAGTGAATCTGAGAAGATATTATGCTTTTCCTCTAGTGACAGCAATGATGATCTGCAAGTATCGTCTTCAAGTGACACTAGTGATAGCTCCAACTTATCATCTTTGGGTGCAATAGCTAGTGATCAATGGAATACGACCTTCAAGGAGGTATGTACTGGAATCTATGATTACTATTTACTATCACTCATGATAATTCAATTTGAAGATGCTTGTATGGTTTCTTGATTTTGATAATGCAATTTGAAGATGCTTGTATGGTTTCTTGTTTTTGTAGAATCAGAAAGTTTGTTTAGATTTTTTTTTTATTATTATTTTATTTTATTTTATTTGCTTGGTACTTGGTATCTAGCTCATTCTTCTTTCAAACTGAACTAAATTTACTTATTTCTGTAGTACAACAGATGGGCATGTTTATTTAGTTTGCTTTCCTTTAACTTGCATGGGAGGTTGATCTCATGCTATCTTTGACAGGGATACTACCCTCATGCTGACTCTACATCTGTCATCTACGCTAGAGAGATAGGTCAGTCTAGCCCAATATCTGTTCTTCAACCTCTATCTGAAGATTGCTCTGGTTCTGAAAACATTAGGCGAGAGCCTGCAGATCCATATGGTTAGTGATTATGCCATGGTACATTTCTCTATGGTATTCTGACCTTCTTATATTTTCTATTTTATGTTTTGATTCTATGGCCTTCTTCGTTTAGATATTCAACTGAGACTCGAGCTTGGCACATTTGGACCAACAGAGGCTGCTGCAGAGGCAAGTAGCATTGGCGGAACTAGTGACTGTTTATCCTCTGATGATGAAGTGGAGCTGAGCGACGAGAAACCCATACCGCTGGTTGAAGATATTTTTGAAGGATTTGAAGATGATGAGGAAAGGGAATTCTCTTACTTGCTCGATATACTGATTGCTTCTGGAATTCATGGAACTGTCGAGGATGAAATGTACAAGGTGTGTCAGTCTCTCGACTACCCTGCTGGTCATGATGTATTTGAGAAGCTGGAAAAGAAGTACATCAAAGTTGTTCAGTGGTCAAGATCCGACAGGAAGCTTTTATTCGATATGGTCAACACAATACTATCACAAATCCTTGCCCCATGCTTGAACATGCAACCTTGGGTCAATAATACTAGGAACTTGGCTCCACTTTGGGGCTCAGAGGGTCTCTTGGAGAAAGTTTTGCAGGTGCTAGTTCAGAGACGGGAACAGCTTGCACCCAGTGAGACTAAGCCAGAGAAGAAAGGATTTGATCCGAAGTGGCCAGATTTAGCAGACTGCATCGACAGGGCAGGAAGGGACATTGAGAGAATGATAAAAGATGATCTGTTGGAAGAGTTGGTCCTGGAGCTTCTGTTCAGTTAGGTTTCCACGGCCGTGGTAGGTTTTATTATAGCAGTACAGTTACCTTGTTTTTTATGTAGTTTTTTTAGTCAGTTTTAATTGTTCCTTTGGTCCCTACCCCTACGATCAGTGTTCATTTTTCCCTTCATTATTAAAGCAGTGGTTGACAGGTTTTTTTGGTCTAGTCGCCGTGCTTCCGGTGGTATTAGAGACGTGAGTTCTATTGGATTAGGGGATCGCTGTAGGAAAATTCTTTTCTACCTCGAAAAAAAGCACTCTTTGAAGTGAGGTTTGTAAGGATAGAAGTCTTTTCTGGAGTTTTTGTCGGCTGTGAGAGTTTCAAGTCTGTAAATGAGGGCAAATTGTAGTCCCAGACATTTGTATTTGTATTGTTCTTGAAAGGAAGAATAAGTGGTCTTTTGGTCTCTTTCTTGAAAGAAAGAATGAGTGGTAATCCTTTGAAGTGACCTCTTGCCAACAGCGAGATCACTACAGGAGGCTTGAGTAATAACAGCAGGAGCAAGAGAATTAATTTTGAATTCTCAATAACCAGAGGGTGGATCTTGGTTTCCCCTCGTTTTGAATTGCACACATGACCAAAAGTACCAACTGAGAGACTTGCACACACTACTGACTGGTCCCTCCCGTCTTAATTTAGCTCGTCTTAATTTAGAATTGAGGGAGTAGTTCACATTCAGTCACCGACGTAACATCCCAACAGTAAAAGCACCATTACATCATTATACCGCCACCGAACCCCCCAAAAAAAAAATGCTATGACAGTATGACTGTGTGGTGATTGGTGAGGGTTGGATTTAGATAGCAACAAAAAAAAAAGAGAGGTGAGATTTAGGCTCATTCTGTTGGAATCTGGAGCTTCTTCTATGGAGTAGTACTGTAGCTCGGTTCGGTGGAGTCATCTCCCGTTCCCTGAACAGTGACCAGTAGCTTCACCTAATCACCTGCTCCCTCCGTCCCTAAATATTTGTCGCTCTGCGTTTCCTGAGAAATACTGCCGGCAATTATATATTAAAAAGTATTGATGTTTATAATATATAATTAGTATCATCGGAAAGATCTTTACGTCTAGTTTTTTAACAAATTTATTTGAAGATAAAAATGTTGTACGTATTTTATATAAATCAAGTCAAACTTGTGGCATGAAAACCAACGACGACGGTCAATCAGGGACGGAGGGAGTACCCGCGAGACTTGATGGTGGTTGATACCGATTCGCCATGTCATGGCATCTCGCCAACTACCACTAAATATGCCCTCGGAAGCACGAGCTTATTACAAAGTTACCACGATGACGTCATCCGATAACTAATCCTCGCCGGTTTGATTGGCTGGTCGAGTAACAGAGCTTGAGTAGCAGGGGTCTTTTAATTCTAAAATAAGCTGATAGAGCCGGCCAATCGTCACATATAAGACATAACCATTTTATTTATTTATTTATTTATTCCATTTTAAAATAAGCTTATAAGTATCGTGAAATGTCATAGATGAAGTTTAAACTAAGATTCACTTGTAAATTTATTTATTTTGATTTGACGTAAGGCTAAAAATTTTAATATATATTTACAATATACTTTTTAAATCTTATTATATATCTTTTTTAATCTTACAGATATTTTGGACGTACTTGCTCAAGGTGTCAACTACCCAGTCTCCCATTGACTCCCGGGTAGATCATCGTGGCATGTCTGCAAATCTTAGCCAGAATTAGTGGCACCCTAGATATCTTTATTTAAGACGACTGTTGAAGTGTCGCTTGCCCAGCTAACCCCTCTGTCCGCCGATCTCGCCGTCCCTCCAAATTTATCGCAACAACCCCGCCCTGCCCGATACACCAAGCCACAGCCGCCACAGCCCGTAGCTTGGTTCGTCTGTTACGTTGCGTCCGATTCCCGTGCGAAACATGGCCTTGCCGGAGGTGGTGATCGAAGGCGTCGTCTTCCCGCCGGTGGCCCGCCCGCCGGGCTCCTCCGCCTCGCACTTCCTCGGCGGCGCAGGTGCGTTGTTGTGGCGTTCCATTCCGTGCCAGTAGTCTGTCTCTGCTTTGTTTAGGGCACAAGGGAGGGAACTGTAGTTGGTGGCGCAGAGTATGGCATGGCATGCAGCTAACTTCCGGTTGGGTTGACCCTTGGCTTGTCGTTGTCGCGCGCGCGTGCAGGCGTGCGAGGCCTCGAGATCGGAGGCAACTTCATCAAGTTCACGGCCATCGGCGTGTACCTGGAGGACGCCGCCGTGTCCGCGCTGGCCAACAAGTGGGCCGGCAAGACCGCCGACGAGCTCGCGTCCGACGCCGCCTTCTTCCGCGACGTCGTCACGGGTGAGTGAGCGAGAAGGTGCCTCGTTCTTGGCTCGTGCGCGGCCGCAGGCGACCCACACCGGAGACGGACAGATCGACCGGACAATGTGATTGATGGTGAGTCTTGCCGCTTTGTGGTGTGTCATGTGTGTGTTTGTCTCAGGCGACTTCGAGAAGTTCACGCGGGTGACGATGATCCTTCCGCTGACGGGCGAGCAGTACGCGGACAAAGTGACGGAGAACTGCGTGGCGTACTGGAAGGCCACCGGCGTGTACACGGACGCCGAGGGCGTCGCCGTCGAGAAGTTCAAGGAGGTGTTCAAGCCCGAGACGTTCCCGCCGGGCGCCTCCATCCTCTTCACGCACTCGCCCGCCGGAGTCCTCACCGTGAGTACCCTCCCTAGCTACCCACCCGGTGCCAATCAATCTGCTGTTCTCTTTTTCTTTCATTTCCGTGCGAATTGGGATAGATAGATGGTGACACGTACCAGCACTGATGTTCTGCTCCGACCCGTTCCGTTCCATCCAGGTCGCCTTCTCCAAGGACTCGTCGGTGCCAGAAGCCGGCGCCGCGGCGATCGAGAACAAGCCTCTTTGCGAGGCCGTGCTGGAGTCCATCATCGGGGAGCACGGCGTCTCGCCGGCCGCGAAGCTCAGCCTCGCGGCGAGGGTGTCGGAGCTTCTCACCAAGGGCGCTGCCGCCGCCGCCGCCGCCGACGCGCCGCAGGCGGAGCCCGTCTCGGTCACCGTCTGAGCGAGCGGTCGAGCGAATCGCGAGGAGAATGAGAGAACCAATCAAGCATCGGATCATTAGTCGTTTCGTTGGGCGGCCGGTTCTTGCGTGCTCCCAAGAGATGCCGCGCCGGTGCTTGTGCATCTGTCGCTCGCGTATTGTCTGTTCGTGGTGTGGCGTCGTGTTTCTTCTACCTTTCTGGATGTGCCGTTCGCTCGTCTGGGTAACATTTGAATAAAAAAAACCGCGGATATGTTGCACCCCCTAGGCTATCTCCAACAATGACACCTAAAAAGAATACCTATTCCTGGGTATTGGTCATACTACAGTGAATACATCCTCATCCAAACATCGCTCCTCTCCAACAGATAACGCAAATCCCCCCCCCCCCCCCCCCCCCCCCCCCACCCGGCACAAACGC
>JAKNSH010480365.1:0-15354 GCA_027790015.1 Cymbopogon flexuosus
GTATTCATATGCCTGCATCAAATCAGAATATATATAATGCCACTGCATGCTGCTTCATGGCCTGGCCATATTATAATGGTCTATACTCTCAGCTATAGCACCCACTGATACCGGCTCACTAGCTTGAATCAGCACACAAATATCAAAGATGATTCATATATAAAATAAAATTTACATATATAAACTACTAGTTCTTCCATACTATGCATCTGCAACCGTTTCAGTTCAGCAGCTACCAAGCTAGCTAGGCCCCCACATTTTGCATTGCAATATCTGATGTATCTCGCAGCATTCCCGGCCAATACAAGAGGATTAATGGCAAGTTGTAAACACTGCGCGTTCTGTGATTTGGCGTTTCCTTCCCGTCCCAAACAAGGAGCCAGACGGCCAAGAGTACTCTGCAGCAATCTGTCTTTTTCACTGCGGTCTGCTGCTACATTCAGGCCTGCATCACTGGCTCACTGTAACATAATACCCAGATTGAAGCAACGCATCTCTCTCTCTCTCTCTGACATCGCACTTATATATAAAGCTTTACATGCGTGCGTCATAGTATATTTTTGTTTTCTACAGAGTATATTTTTCTCGAATAAATACGCAAAAGATTTATATATCATTGTATTAAGAAGAGTTTAGACTAATATACAACGAGGTCAACATGCACAACCGCAGACCATTCTACAGAGTATCTTATTACGACATACGTCACATACTAGCTCTTGATGCCTAGCTTTCAGGAGGCGCTGTCTGTGTAGCACTCTCCCCAGCTGGTAGTATATCCTCCTCGGTATTTATGGAATCATGCTGTCTAAGCGCTCTCTCATTTTCATGCAAAGATGGATATGGATGTATATATAGTGTTGGATCAGCTCTTATATTAGAGTAAGCAAGAGACACATCAAGTGACACAACTCTTATTGGTCATCAGATCAGCATGATAGATTGGTTTCCTTGGGACAACTTATCAGAGGTCCCCCAAAGCCAGCAATAGGCCAGCAGCAGCAGCTGCTGCGCGCAGCTAGCAGTAATGCAAAAGGGAGGACACATGTATGTACACCTGTTGTAAATGTTGGAAAAAACATCGATTGGCGCGTGGATTCACCTGCAGTAAACGGTCGGGAATACTTTATTTTGCCTGCATGATCGGAGACCAACATAATATGCATCAACTGGGCATATGGACACACGACACAAACTTACCTTGCCTGCATGGATAACTGGATATATATGATGGTTGCAGTTGCAGTACGTAGTCTGGTCCAAAACAAGGTAGACATGTTGGAGAAGACTTGGAGAGTTGGTGTTCGGTCATCGATGCATGTTCTGTTCCATCCATTTGTAGGACATTTCTCTTATCAACAACTCTCACCTTCCTACCACAAAGACCCCTCACCGGCCGGCCAGAATTAATAGAGAGAGACATGAGAACCGAGGCGCGCAGAGAGCAGCAGCCGCGCGCTTGCATTGCATGCATGTGGGCTTGCGTGCATGCATATCAGACTCATCAGATCCAGCCGGGGTCGTGGTAGTCCCCGCTCGCAGTTTCATGATTTTACTCAGGCTGCCCCAGCCGGACGGCGCTTTCCTTTTGAGGCTGAGGCTGTCCAAGTTAGTGTTCAGCTGTCCGCCCAGTCCCAGTAACTGTATGCGTGTGCTTCTTCACGCCTTGACCGCGCAGCAATGTACACGTACACGGTCACCACTGCAAGTCTGCAATGCAAGCTGGAAAAAGGAGAGAAAGCTGGTGGTCCGGCGCGGCCGGTGTTTAGGGAGGAGGATGGATCATGGATCATGGATCATGGATCATGGAGAAGGCAAGGGCAAGGCAACTACTAGCTGGCGGGGACAGAACAGATCGACACTGGCCAGTAGCGTCTAGCACTAGCAAGCAAACAGACGATCGAGCAGGGACAATGAATGGATGATGAAAGGCCATTAAGTTCGTGCGCCGCAGCGAGCTGTGCTGCTGCTGCTGCCTCCGCAGACGAGACGATGTGAGGTCAGCAGCTGCAACGGAAATGCTGCAGGCTGCAGCTAGCATGCATGCACTGACTATACGCAGGCGGCAGGCGCCGGCAGGACTGACGCTGACGGATGGCTACCCTGCTCCCAATGCATTAGGCCCCCGGAACCCCATCATGGATAGATCCAGGCCGGCCGCCGGCGCCGAGACGATGACGATCGAACAAGTCGCCTACTGTACGTACGAATTGAAAGGGCAGCAGTAGATGGACTATCGCGGCAGATTGGCGGGTCCAGTGACTCATGCTGCCATTGCCACACCAGCGGCAGCGTGGTATTAATCATATGCATGCGCCCATGGCACGGTTCGTCCACAGTACGTCCACGCTATATGAGCGACTGACACCGCGTGTGTGGCCGGCGCCTGTCCACACCGCATACTCCAGATTCAGTGATGCATGCATTCGTGGATTGGATCTTGCAATATGCCATGGATTGGATCCTTTTGGCCCGCGCATGCACTGCGTCTGCCCAGTGCCCGCAGCTATGTCTGTGACACATCTTGCTGTCTACTCCAAGATAGGGATATTTACCATTCTTACATATGGTATTTATCCGTTTGCCATTTTTACACAGCCTCCTACATATTTTTGCCACACACCAACACTAAATCTCCTACATTTTAGCCACTTTTGCTGATGTGGCACGACACGTTGGCCAGCCAGCTTAGCATGCAACGCCCTGGAGCCCTAACTCCGCATGGAAAACGACCTAGTTACCCTTGCTATTTCTATGTCTCCACTCGATGACATGTGGGGCCTACATGTCAGTTCCTCCTTCAATCTCCACAAAAAAATAGATATAGATTGCTGTGTCTTGAGTCATTTCTTAGAGCACACTAGTTAGTGGGAATTGAAAATATGAGAGATATAGATAGATATAAATTGCTAGTCAGTTTATTACCTTTGTAGCATAGATAAAAGTAAAGCCTAGGTTTAAGTCCTTTGGGCCTGTTTGCTAGAGATCTAGTATATTTTCTTAGAAATGTGTTTCAGTTCTTGATTATTCTAAGAAACGTTTGAAACGATGAATCGGAATCACTTTATATTGAACCATTTGGTCGGTACGTTGGGTTCTGATTCCAAAAGAGAAAACTTTTTTTATCAAAATAAATAAATAAAAATATGGTTCAAAAAATAAAAATTAGACGAAGAATAACTAAAACTCAACCAATTTTATTTTGTTTCACTTAAAAAGGTGGATAGCAAAAAAAGAATACAGTCATTACTGTAAGGGAGAGACAAGAAATGGAACTAGGGAAACCAATCCCAAGAGGCTTCACTCGTCTAGGCAAATAGCCCAAAAATCAGGAGAAACGTTTCATGGCACGAGTGTTTCTCAGAATAGGTCATTTAGGTGTTGTTTCATCTATTGATTCACCTACATCCTACATTTTGGGCTTCTGTTCCCCTACACTAATGATTAACCTTGCCCAATGTTCTCTCTTTTATTCATATTTGAATTGAATTCAGAACCTCAACAAACAAGGCAAAAAATTATAATCCCCCAGTATATTGCACAATAAGCAATGAAAATACCTTATCGCTTCAGGATCTTTGCACTCGCGCTATCGCACAACATGGATGGCACATAAGTTTGCTATACCAAGTAATTGTCTTCATAGAATGGGTTGTTTCAAGAGGTTCAAAAAAGATAAAAAAAAAAGTTAGTATATAGAAACCCAATTTCTGAATTAACAATGGAAATGAGCAAAATGAATTGCTAAGGGCTAGCTTGGCAGAGCTCCACTTCCAACTTCTTCAGAGTGGATTTTGTGGATCCCTACAATAGAGTTAATCCATCGGAGAATCAAGAAGTGAACCCAAGAATTAGAAAGGGGAGCTACCAAACTAGCCCTTTAAAACTAGGGTTAATTGGATACACACCACTACAATTTTCATATTTTTGAAAGACATCATTACTATTCGAGGTGCCACTATAATTTTTCAGGTCTTTGAAATACGCCATTATCTACGTATGACGCCGAATTAGACTGTTTTGTATTTCTGTATGGACCATTCTACCCTCTAGAGAGTATGTGCCCACGTTTGTCCGTTCCCGTTCTCCAGTCTCTTCCCCACTAAAACTGGACCAGTGGCTTAAAAAAAACTAAAAATAGAACTCGAGTGGCACTGATGCTGTCGGCACGTGCATACATCCATCGTATTGACATGTCAAGCACAGAAACAACATTTCCAGTAGTAAAACATGCATTTTCATGCACACATTTTCAGAAGTAAAACATGCATTTTTAAGCACCGATGGTGTATAGTTCCTGAACATGCATTGTCAACAAACTGAATATTATCATACAGATGCAACGATCCAAAAGTAAAGACGATGAAAAGATTCCACCAGTACAAATGCATAGTTCTCAAACATCCTACTTAACATCCATAAAGAGTTCTTTCAAAAACATCCATAAAGAGGACACCATTCTTGGTGCATAGTAGGGGCAAAACGGGCCATACAGAAATACAAGTGTATCTTTGTACGCCTGATAGTGGGCCATACGACGCTGAAAACGTAGATAGTGGCGTATTTCAAAGATCCGAAAAATTGTAATGGCACCAGCCCAGTTACTCGAATATTAATGGTGTCTTTCAAAAACGTGAAAATTGCAATGGTGTATATCCAATTAACCCTTAAAACTACTGTGCCTGAGAGCTGCAGCTGCTGCAACGCAAGCGGACCTTAATTTCTAGTAGTGCAACAAACAATAAAATATGGATTTGATTCAAAAGAAGATCGAGTGGCCTGTCGAGTGGCATCTACATGATGATATTTTGCACCAAAATTCTACCGAAGATTTGAAACCCAACTAGCTGCTGCACCATCTCGCCTGTAGCCACCGGCCCACATGACGCAGCCAACCAGCAACCATGTTGGCATCATTCCTTGACGTTGATGCCAATGTATGGCATGGGGGAAGTCCTTGATGGTGTCGACATTTCGGTGCCCGTGGAAATTTTGTACTCCCTCCGTTCCGAATTATAAGTTATTCCAAAAATCTTAGAGAGTCAAAGCAATTTAAGTTTGACTAAAATTATTAAGAGAATTATAAAGTTTTATAACATCAAATAGGTATACTATAAAAATATAGCTAGCGAAGAATTCAATGATATTTAGTTGACATCCTAATTGTAATTATCTTATCATATAAATTTGGTCAAAGTTAAGAAGTTTTGAGTCTCTAATATTTTTAGAATGACTTATAATTTGAAATGTAGGGAGTACCAACTACCAGAGTACTATATTTACTTGTGCAGATCGAGCAAACATAATCAACAAGTGAATCTAGCTAATGTCACATTAGTAATGTGCATGCAGTGAGGAACATGACTTCGCTAAGTGCGAGCCTAAATGCCTAATGTCCAGTTCATAGAGTCGCTGGCAGAACCTGGACCACATGCTGCATGGCTCAACTGCAGAGAGGTACCACAGAGGAACTGGTTGCGAGTTCGCAGTTGTCGTCCACCTATCAGCCAAGCTTTGTGTTTATAAGTTTGAGGGGGCAATGGATTCAAAAAAAAAAAAAAAAAGTTTTGAGGGGCAATAATGTTTGTGCGTAACAATCAAATCAATCGTTTGTGAACCTATAATATGAATGCGTAGCGTAGTCGCATCTCGTACATATGTCATCACTCATCACCACCAAAATTAGCAGCACAGCCAACTAACAACAAAGGAAAACAGGCCGCTCTGCTAACCTTCTTGCAGGCATAGCAACAGGGCAAGGATAAGCCAACTTTAGGCTTTAGGGTGAACTATTAAAAAAAACCATTAGGCTTTAGGGTCCATGATAAGGTCCAACCAAGAGAATTGACTTCACATGCCAAGACTAGCTACATACAGGTACGAGATCACAAGCCAGACACATAGTGTTCTAGTCGTATAAAAAGTTCAAACGGAAGTATTTTTGCTCCTTTGTCAAATCAGCATAAGTTAATAACTAATTGGAGAGGATGTGCACATTGGAATAGAAACCTTAAATTTTGCATTAAACAGTAACATTGGTATCAGGTAGACAGTTTTAGAATACAAGTTACAAGATATATGCATCTTGTGAGCTCCACAAGTGCCATATTATTGCCACCATCATCTTTTACAACCAGAAAACTTCCACTTGGAACAAAAGAAAAAGGGATATTTAATAGCTGGAATCAAAATAGTGCAGCTTCTGATGGAGTCCAAGCAAAGGATGCCTGACAAATTAACCAGCATCAAATCAGCAAGCTTTCCTGCAATGTAACCACATACATGGGGTGCAATAATTAGATATGATTTCCACTTCAAGTCTGGAGCTAGTTATAGTTGAAGGCATAAAACTAAAATGAAGAGCATTGAAAAAATCACAATATATTTCATGAAAGCAAATGAGATAATGCAGGGGCATGAAAAGCAAGGTGAACCCCAGAGACCCAAACATTTTGAAAGTGAGGCAGCAAAATCACCAAACAACACACATAAACATAAGGGACCCTAAACATAAAGCCAAAATGTAAAATCCAAACATATGTTACTTCAATTTTGAGACACCACCGCATAAAAACATTTTTATTGTAAATGCCCACCCCCACTAGTCTACTCCGTTTGAAACCACCACCCCACTACACATGCGCTTACTAATTCAGTAATTCTGCCTGTTTCCGCCTACATGGAGCTACAAGTCAAGCATCAAGTCAAGTTTGTTCCAATACTTGGATTAAGCTTATTTCTGATATTGTGGCAGAGAATTTTGCATATAGCAAAAATAGGTTTGGCCAGGCATAAGTTTTTCATGGGTGATGATTTCGTAGAAGTTCTAAAAAATGATAAGTTTGTACTTTTACAAGTATTCAACTTTCATAAAGACTACATTAACGGCTCCATGTTGAGGAATCGGCATAGAGCATGTTTAGTGGGTTGATTTTTGCAGCAAAACATAGAAGTGATGGTGGGATCCCAAAGTGACTTATGACCTTATGGGGTGTTTTCTTTTGTAAAACTAATCTGTTAGCTAATGTGAAATGCAAAATTTCCAAGCAGAGTGAAACACGGTTATTCACCTAAGCTTCATTGATCTCACTAAACAACATACATTCGGTAGCCGCCTCGTAAGCAGCAGGACCCCAGATGCGAAGATTGTGTAAAGTTCATATACCATTTTTGTCATGTTCACTTCTTGCGCCCACAATCCGCATGGATTCCAAATCCACTTTATCCCATTTCACTTCACTTAATTTGAAATATAAATTGCTAAAGTTCTAACATTTGAAACCTGTTATCTAGCTTGTGTATATTCATCTAGAAGTATACTAACCAGTCTCAAATCTCAAACCCAAATATAAGCCACAATAATAGAGGTTTCTCAGAGAATAACACAGTCAAGTGAAACATTTATGAACAAAATGCTTACTCTATAGTGAAATCCTAAATCTGCAGAAATTGCATTTTAAGCTTTAACCAACTGACATAAAGTCATCGCCTAGGCGTCCAGTAGAGTTTCCAGGCTGGGCGTCGGCCTCGCTACAACCACTCAGGGTGGCGCAATTCAGTGCTGTTTAAGGCACAAGCGGCAGACGCGGACGCTGCACGAGCTTGGGCACAGGGGATTAGGTGCGAGCACGAGAGAGGACTGCGCACAAGAAAAAAAAATGTGCACAGAAGTGGGAGATTTGTGCGTGAAGGAGGCCAAATGGAGTCGCATGCCAACAGGTTCCACAAGGCCATAACCCATCTCTCCACGTGCCAATTGACAGCGAGGGGGAAATGGAAGAGGGCGCACACTTGGTTCTTGGTGGGGGCACCACTAGAATCTTACCGCTCCGCCTCTTCTGTTCCATCAATTAACTCCTCTCTCTGACGAAGTGAAGATTCAAGCCTCCCTTCCTCTGCTGTCTACTCCTCTGATTTGCAATCCTGATTGGTGCCTCATCTGGTCCTCCCTCTTCTCTGCTGATTGATTCACGGCTCCTTCCCCTTCTGCTGGTTCCCATCTTCTTCAGCCCAGCGTCGCAAGGTCGCGGGGCAGGTACGTAAGCATCAGTTCCTCTCCCTTGGGCTTCCCTCCTCTTGGATGTGCAATGCCTCTGCTCTTTACTTGAATATGCTCTGCAGTCTGCACTGCTGCTTTTATTTCTGGGTGGATGTGAACTGTTCAGCCTATGTTTGACTGCTAGGTGCTCAGAGCTTGTGATTGTGGTCAGTTTTGCACTAGTAGCACTACTCATTAAGTTATATTATGTCAATAAAGAATAATCTATTCCTATTGAGAGATGAGAGATTTCAGATTTGCTATTTTACTACTTTGTGTTGCGCGCTAGCAACTATGGCATTATAGAATTGGCAATATTAAGGTATGATTTGCTTCTGAATTTTAATGGCATTATAGATTAAGATGTCTGAATGGCGCCGCCTCACCGCGCGTCCTAAATGCCTAGTGAACTCAAATGGGCGGGTTGCCACGGCTTGACTTACCACCTTAATAAACACAGACATACCAAATTACAAACAAAAACACACATACATCCCTCCATGAGACAATAGTGCAGACTATAAAGATACAATCATCCAATTACTAATGCCTTGTATATCAGACCTTTAAATGCTTTCTATAAAAGCAGGGTATTACTCTGTAAAAAAAATTACTACTGCCTTGTTCATGTCAAATTATGTGGTGTGTTTGATTCTGGAGAAATGATACCTTGTCTAACATTGCAGGCCTACAATGCACGTAACATACACGACATAGGTATATCAAGCACAGTCAAGTTCAACCATGTCTCGATAACTGCTTAAGTTTTGATCTAACACCACCTTGTTTTGCAGCCCGAACATATGAAATCGCGAAGTATGAAACCCTAGCTGCGACCTCAGATCTAAGAGGAGACACGACCTCTCACCTGAGTCACTTCTGGTAGCCACCGCCGATCGTGTTGTCGTCCTCCTCGACGGTGGTGTTGACGTACGGCACGGGGAAGTCCTTGGTGGGGTCGAACTGCTTGGTGGCCATGTAGCGCTCGAGCTCGGGCTTGCGGAGCAGGGTGCGGCGCACGGGCGGGCGGTTCCGGCGGCGGTCGCGGGTGAAGTACTTGATGTCGTAGACCGTCTCCGGGTCGGACGAGGGCACGATGGCCTTGTCGCGGTCGTCGCGCACGGTGGCCGGGCACTTGACGCGGTACTCGAGCGCGTCAGGCAGCGCGCTGCGGTACTCGGGCGAGGCGCAGGGCCCCGTGATCTCCCACGGCTTCTTCAGGAACCTCCGGAGCCCCTGGAACAGCGACTTGCCGGCGCCGGCGGCCGACGAGGCGGCGGAGGCCATCGGGTTCGTCGGCGCGGTGGTGGGATCGACGAGGCGGGGAGAGGAATGGGGAGATCGGGGATACAGCAAGACAGGTCGATGGAAATGGCGATGGGCTCGGGTTTCTGTTGGGTGAGAACATGGGCTGCACCAGACGGCCCAGCCCATGCTGGCGGCTAGGTGGATCCAATTCCGGCACAGAAAGGCAGGCCGGCACGGGAGCCCAGGAGGAGCCGTCCCCACGCTGGTCTGTCACGATCGAGTACTCTTAGATAATGCTGAAAATCCTCTAAAAAAAAAGATAATGCTAAAAAAAGAGTACTCTTAGATTTTTTCTCAAAAAAAAAAAGACTATTCTCAGAATATTCCGTCAGCGGCGCCGGAGACGTATAACCACACGCGTCTACTCCACCGTTCGAGGAGTAGCAGACAGGTGGGCCCTATCGGAGCAGCGTGACGTTGTAGCCACCTGTCAGTGAACGGTAGGGTAGGTGTAGCTCGTAACCGTATCGCGATCTCATTGGTTGGGGCGGACATTGATTTGGCTGGATTATTATGGCTTTCCCGTTTTCCGTTCCGTCAAGGGAACAACGACGATGACGATGAGGAAGCGATGGCGTGACAGGAACAAAAAGCGAGGGGGAGAGACAGCAGAGGCGCTCAGTACGGAGCAAGCGCCGTTTCCTCTTCTGCTCCGCTGAAACCGGGAGCACAGCAAGCTCGCTCCGGGCTCCCGTATAGCGGGGCAGGAGGCGGGAGGGACTCGAGGGAGGAAGGAGCAAAAAGAGTGTGGGCACCGCGGCACCATGCGCCCTTCTTCTCTCTGTAAGTGACCCGCTCCCCCTCGATTCGTCGGCCATCCTGATTGCTGAATGCTCGGCGGTCGGCGCAGCGACCGCCGATCTGATAAACCTAGTGTGTGTATGCAAATTTCAGCAGTTCATTGCGCGTCCTTGTTTTTATCCTTGCGCGATCGCCTTATTGTAATTGTAATAAGGCGGGGGCTGCTTATGCATTTGCGCTGAGCTAACTGTGGAATGGCCAGTTTGTGAATGGTCTGGCATGGTTTTTCTTGGTTTCGTGATACGGAAATAAGGCAGTGAAGGCCTGAAGGGTACTGTTGCAGGGTGCGAGTATGATGTGCAATGAGCTTGCTCTGAATTGCCTATCTGTTGCTATTTCTGTCTAGTATGCCTTTGTGATGTGGATATGTAGCGTGAATTTAGCACCTTCTAGGTTGTTTAATAAGGAAATTGCTAGGTTGGTTGTGCTAATTAGATCATGATACTACCTAGTTTCACACCACTGCTGAACACATACTCTGATGTGTTCAGACTTGTTCAGTTGTTCTGATTTCATATCCTGCCCATGTAGAAATCCGAGAGATGAATCGGCATGTTCCGTTTTGAATAAATACTCCAATGTTATTTGAAGACTTCATCTTGAGAGTTGTAACTTGTGACCTCTAGTAAACTGTGGATGGATGAGCATGACAAATACAAAAAGAAAGAAAACTCCAAAATTAATGTAGGGGAGATGATTTTTTTCTTTCTTTTTGGACTGCAAAGGAATCTTACATTCACTAAGGTTCCAGAGCACAAACATGTGCATTCTTACGTCCCCATGCAGAAGGAGAAAACAAAGACAGTGGCAGCTAGATTTATTCTTTCTTCTGTATTTTATATCGTGGTTAGACATGTTCTCTCCATATTACGGACATTCTTGGATATTCTACCCATGCTGCTGCAACATGAATCTCTTAAAAGATCTCCAGAATAGAATATTTATCATATGTTCTAAGGGTGGAATCCTACCAAAAAAAAAAATACCCCAAGCCATGGAGATGGCATGTAATCATACTGTTTTACCTATTAATACAATGACATGCAATTCTACTGCATGTTTGAGAAAAGAATTTGACATCCCTGATGCAATGCGTATTCGAACCATTACTAATGTTTCTGGATTGCATATTGCCTTAAACTATGTTGTAGCTAATAGTATACTTATCTCTAATTTATTTATCTGCATAATGTCCTTGGCAGATTGTGCACCTCTTTTTCTTCTGCTACTATTACATTTGGCATTTGCTAGGCCTCTCTTTCCTCTGCCGAGTAAGACAAAGATTGAAGAGAAAAAGCCCATACAGACGTTTCGACCATATAACATTGCTCATCGTGGCTCAAATGGGGAAATTCCCGAGGAAACAGCTGCTGCATACATGGTACTGCTCAGAAAATTGCGAGCACTATTGATCTTTAGCAGAATTCTATATTTCTAACTTGCCAAGGGATAAGAATTTTTTGTGAAGCTGATGCATCTAAATGTGCTTTCAGATTATCAGAATCAGATATCAATTACTGCAAAGGACTATTGAATTCATATATGACATATCACAAGTTTATAATTTTTCTAGCATGTGCATAGTATGGTATTCTAAATTGGAAAATCACATTTAACCAAAAGAAATCCTACTGCAGAGAGCTATTGAAGAAGGGGCAGACTTTATAGAGTCTGACATCCTTGCTAGCAAAGATGGGGCCTTGATTTGTTTTCATGATGTCACACTTGATGATACAACTGATGTTGCCAGTCGTAAGGAATTTTCCAATCGAAGAAGAACCTATGAAGTGGAGTGGTCTAATGTTACTGGATGGTTTGTAGGTTTGTATCTTACAACCAAACTTGATTGCTTCACTCCTTTTGCTATTACCATTAGTTTACATATCTGCTACATGAAATGTAGTTAAGCAACAAGGAAATAACAATGCATCCCTGCTGCATTTTCTTTACTCTAATTCAGGAATTTATTACATGCTCATCTATACTGGAACACTACTTACATATAATATATTGACAGTTTCAACTTCATGTTACTTGGAGGGTGGAATGAGAATGGCAAACTTGTAAGCTTTTGGAAAGGGGGGAAAAAAACTAGACCTCTGGGGAAAGACCGGCCAACAGCTTTGATGTTAGGTAGATCAAACCACTCCTGTGAAGAGTGAAGGCTGCCTGCCCAGGAGGCACACCCTGCGCCTGCTGCTAAAAATACATTGCACAACTAGGGACCTTTTTTAAATGCAGAACCACAGGGAGCGTCCTTGAATCCGGATCTGTGTGTCCCAAGGGAGCCCCCAGGCAACGCTCTAAGCTTGTGTTCTTGATTTTTTAAACTAATGTCGAATTGTTGGTTTACAGTGGACTTCACACTGGAGGAACTTAAAACACTTAAAGTGAAGCAGAGGTACTCGTTCAGAGATCAAAAGTACAATGGTATGGATATCCTTCGCATGGATTTTGTTATCAACTTGTCATGCCAAACTTCCTCTTCTATGACCATGCTGATGTACTCCAACTCCAAAGAGCCTTGAAGTGATTCTTGTCACATGCATGTGCATTTGTTCAAATGACCTGCCGCTGCCAGTTTATTTGCATTTTACTGTAACTGCCATAAACTTGGCGATTATCTGGAAATAATTAGTTTCATCACTCGCCAGCCAAAATATTCTGATTTTTCTCCTGACTCCTAAGGGAATATTCTAATGAGTTTCTATGCACTGTAAACAGCATGCCGTTTGCAGTTATTTATGAGTGCAGCAATATTCTAGGAAATTAGAGGAATTTTGTTGTTTTAATTACTCAGATATGTATAGGATGTGGTTCATTGGTTATTTTCTCAATATCATTTCTTCCCATTATCTGATACAATCTAGGATTCTTATTTGTTGATTTAACATAGTTATTTTTTCTTCACCAAAGCAGGTATTCCATTTCCTTTATGAAACCCTTGTTTATTTAGAACTAGTGCAGCTATATTATTTGTGTTGACTTTACTTGGCCTAAGAACACATTGCATTAACTCGCATGGAAGATTGTGATTGGGGATTAACGATAGCAATCTATTATTGTCTTGTGATCTTATCATTCAGGTATGTTTTCAATCATCACGTTTGAAGAATTCATTTCAATTGCCCTAGATGCAGACAGAACTGTCGGCATATATCCAGAGATTAAAGATCCAGTTTTCATCAACAAGCATGTAGGTCCCCCCAGTTCTGAAGACGAAATATGCACTTTATTTTGATTCGTGGTGTTCTATAGTTATGTTACTGCCAAAGAAAAAAAAACTATTTGGATGGTATATATGAACAAGTACAATGATGATATCAGCAGCTGGCTGCTGAGCTTATGAAAGTAACTGTGGTGTACCAAACGAACAGGACTGCTAATTCATTGAGTTTTCTTTTTGTAACAAATGTAATTAAATTGCTATTATGTTTCCTTCTTCTGTCACATGGGTTGTGACAACAATGCTGCAGATGATATGCTTTTCCTTAAAGTAGTTAGCATTGATGCCCTTGAATACCATGAGCAAACTCTGTCTTTTTTTTTTACAATGTAAGGGGCTAATTTATCATTTATGATGTTTTGTATTACTTTCACCAGGTCAAGTGGGCTGATGGAAAGAAATTTGAGGACAAATTTGTGGATACCTTGCTTAAATATGGATACAAAGGTCAATATATGTCAGAGAACTGGCTGAAGCAGCCATTGTTTATACAATCCTTTGCTCCCACCTCCATTGTACATGTATCAGATTTGATTGACTCTCCGAAGGTATTTTTGATTGATGATATCACAGTGAGAACACAAGACACAAACCAGGTACTAATGTTTCGTAACAACCAGAAATGAACCCCTGAGATTTTAGGGCCTGTTTAGTGCAACTCAATGGAACATGCCTTTGGATGTTACTTATTCATTTCGCATTTGCAGTCATACTGGGAAATCACTTCAGATGACTACCTTGCATACATTGGTAAATATGTTGTCGGCCTTGGTCCATGGAAAGATACTATTGTTCCAACTTCAGGAAACTACTTGATGCCATCTAGTGATCTTGTCGCACGGGCACATGCTCATAATCTCCAGGTATGACATTTGTTTGTATTCATTGTAATTGTCTACAGTTCAGACTTTACATGGATTTTTGTAAGCAACCTGTACTAATTGGACCACCTTCCATATGCTAACTGCTATCTTCTATCTTTTTCTGTCTAAATGCATCTGGTCACTCACTTCGGATAACAGAAGGGTCCTATAAAACATCATGGCTCTATTGTAGTTTTGGTCTCACGTGCATGAGTGCATTTTGTAAAACGATGGCCAATCACTGAGTGCATTGGATTGGAAGTACCACCTGGCAGCACCTGCATTGACAACTCACATCTTTCTACTTTCTTTTTGGGAAGGCTACTTGCAGTTGTGTTCTGATCCTCACCGTGTCCTATGTGTTGAACTGGGAGGTCTTCCTTTCTTTAAAAAAATGGATAAGTGCTCCCTAAAACAAGTAGTCTGCTTTAGTAAAACTTTGGTTGAATTACTCAAATTGGCTCATTAAGCTTGTGTTTAGTTATGCATTATGGTGCAAACTTTCTGCTGCAAAAAGAACATGTGGATCAAATTGTCACACTGCTAGATGCCACCTTTTTTACGCTTGTTTTATCTCACTGTGAACTGCGTTCAATTGTTGCGCAGGTACATCCATACACGTATAGGAATGAGAACAAGTTCCTGCACTTCAACTTTCATCAAGATCCCTACACTGAATACGATTTTTGGATAAACACTGTGGGGGTTGATGGGCTGTTTACTGATTTCACTGGAACCCTTCACCGGTACCAAGAATTGACATCCCGGCACCCGACGGATGAAACTGCAAATAGCATCCTAGTAAAAATTAGTCAAATGATCTCAGCATATGAAGGTCTCTGACCACTAGAATGTTGCTGAAAATTGTTTGTACTTTTGGTAATGGGTCTGTAAGACTGCACGATCCATTCATCACGGTGCACCTTGCAAGGTTAAATAAACGGGTTGCTTTTTGTGGGGATTTATTAGCACGAGTCATACTCTCCATTAAAGCCCTTAATCCCTAGGACAGATTTCTATTGTGGGAATAACTGTTTTCCACAAGGTATTGTAATGGCTGTCTCACGGTAGAAACCTTAGCACGGTTCAGCGTCCCAGGATGGGCAAGTTGGTTTGTG
>JAKNSH010480434.1:0-12062 GCA_027790015.1 Cymbopogon flexuosus
GTTCCGCAAAAGACTCGTTCCCGCGCTCCTATCGATGTCGCCGTCGCTCCCGTTGTTCACTTCCCCTACCACAGCACAGTGCACACCAGTGCAGTGTAGGACGTGTCTTGTGCATGCTCTCTTACTCCTGGGTCAGGAACATGTGGCTCCGAACCCTCCACCTTTCCAGACCTGTAATTCTCACGGCAGTCAAATGGCCGCATGGCACTGCCAGTCTGCCAGTTCCCCGACCTCCAACTCCTGTTTGACATCGCCGCCGCCGTCGCCGTCGCCATGGCACTGGCCACGGCCATGATGAACTCTTCGCCACAGCTGCGGTACATCCCCTCTCCTCGAAGCCGTCGGCGTCGGCGTGGACGCCGCCACGGCCCCGCGGCGGCTCCCGTGGCCTTGGCCTCCTCGGCGACGCCGCGGTCGGAGGAGAACATCGTCATCGTCGGCGCGGGCGTCGCGGGGCTGGCCACGGCGGTCGCCCTGCGCCGGCTCGGGGTGGGCGCCGCCGTGCTGGAGCAGGGCGACGCCCTGCGCGCGGGCGGCACGTCCCTGACGCTGTTCAAGAACGGGTGGCGCGTGCTGGACGCCATCGGCGTCGCCGACGAGCTCCGGTCCAAGTACCTCCGCATCCAGGGGTGCGTTGCTCTTCCTCTTTGTGCCTAAGCCAAACCCCACGTTATTCAGTACCTGGATGGCTGGATCGTTTGTGTGTTCTGAGCTGCACTGTGAGGTTCCAGCTGACCGCAGGATGAGGATGCGGTCGCCGGCGGCGGGCGGGCGGGACCTGCGCGAGTTCTCCTTCGAGGAAGAAGCTCCCGGGTACTGCAATTTCCATCCCATGATCAGCATCGTGAATGAATGAATTGGCTTCAAGTATGTACTAATTGGTAAGCTTCTGCTGCTTGGCTTGGCACATTCGAGTTCGACAGACAGGAGGTACGCGCGGTGGAGAGGAGAGTGCTTCTCGAGACGCTTGCTTCTAAGCTGCCACCGAGCACCATATCGTTCTCCTCGAAGCTGAAATCGATCTCAGAGCAAGGGCGTGCAGGCACCCTGCTCGAACTGGAAGACGGGAGGCAAATTCTTTCCAAGGCGAGTGAGAACAATTCTCGTGCAGTGCAGTTTTGAATTCTGCTTCAAAACTTGGATTTGATGTGTCCGGAAGGATCGACCTCTTGTGCCATTTTGGCATACGAATGAAAACAACCTGCCTGTCTGCAGATCGTGATCGGCTGCGACGGAGTGAACTCGCCGATCGCGAGGTGGATGGGCTTCTCGGAACCCCGGTACGTCGGGCACATGGCGTTCCGGGGCCTCGCGGAGTACGCCGATGGCCAGCCATTCGAGCCCAAGGTGAACTACATCTACGGCCGTGGCGTCCGTGCCGGCTTCGTCCCCGTCTCCGCAACCAAAGTCTATTGGTTCATCTGCTTCAATAGGCCAGATCCAGGTACTGTACATTCACGTAAAAAATGCCACGGTCGATGCTTTGCTAAGATAGGTTCATCCCAGAAAAAGAAAATGGCATGCTTCACTCGCTGACAATAATGGCGCGGTTGGCTCTGGTGTTGTCGTTGACAGGGCCGAAGATCACCGACCCCTCGGAGCTCAAGAACGAGGCGTTGGAGCTCGTCCGCGGCTGGCCGTCGGACCTCCTGGCGGTGATGCGCAGCACCCCAGAGGGCGCCGTGGTGAGGACGCCGCTGGTGGACCGGTGGCTGTGGCCCGGGCTGGCCCCGGCGGCGTCGAGGGGCGGCCGGGTGGTGCTGGCCGGCGACGCGTGGCACCCCATGACGCCCAACCTCGGCCAGGGCGCGTGCTGCGCGCTCGAGGACGCCGTCGTCCTGGCGCGCCGCCTCGCCGACGCCGGCGGCGCGGACGCGGACGAGGCCGGGGCGCGGGGTGCCATGCGCGCGTACGAGGCGGAGCGGTGGGCGCGCGCGTTCCCGCTCACGGCGCGCGCGGGGCTGGTGGGCGCGCTCGTGCAGTGGGACAACGCGGCGGTGTGCGCCGCCCGCGACGGCGTGGTCATCCCGAGGCTCGTCAGGCTGGGCCCGTTCCTGGAGCACACCAACTTCGAGTGCGACCTGCTCGAGCCGGCGCCGCAGTCGCCATGAGACGAGACCTGCACACCACCTTTCTCCTGTACTCCTACATGGACTCCTGAGCTATTTTTACTGCTCATTCATGCTAGTAAACTACTGTAGAATATTAGTAACCTCTCTGACGACATGTACTCCATCCGTATCAATACTTTTTATTTAGGATATATGTTTGATGTTCCTTTTACCTTAGACTGAGTCATTGAGATAAGACTTTTGCTATTTATGTGTTGACAGATCTTTTGGTACTAAATCTGTCAAATTTTTATATGTTTGATTGTGCTTTAGGATTTGGACTACAACTGTCGCTGTTGAGTCGCACTTTGAGAAATCTGACAATTTTTACATAAAATCTGTCGACCGACACTCCCTTGAGAAAATAATGTAGGCCTCCAGCTACCTGATGTTGCTATCCGAATTTCAGTCCCAAGTGTGAATGACAGTGCATCTGCAAAATCAAGATAGTGAAGCACCAGGAGCGATTCTGAGTCCGGCACGCAACATCCTTGAGCTTTCTCTTACTGTGAGGGGAAGTTCTTGCAAAAACCTGAAAACACTGCAAACCTGAAGAAAAATACGTGGTATTGGCCATTTCACGCCGGTTTCTGAAATTTAATATTCTTTGACTTAACTTCTCGTGAGGTGAGATTTACAACTGTTTCTTGGACAGATGGACTAAGTGAGAAGTTTTTGAATATCACACAGCCGTACCGTGATTGCAATGACACGTCCCTCACATTGTACATGTACATCCCCAGCGCAATGGGGAGGTCCAACTATTTACATCGAATGCTAATATGCTATACCGGGATCTTGCAGTTTTGCCTTACGGCAATACCTCTGCAACAACACTCCACCTCTCCGCTTGCATTTGTACTATCTGTAACAGAACAAGAAACCTGAACAACATCTCCAAGTTGTATTGTATACACCTCCAAATCTGCATCGCAAACTCAGTGCCCCAGTCATGTACACACGGTGCGGTCGCGGTCATGTGCTGCCCCTCAGCCTCTCCAGTCCCTCCAGGTAAGACCTGAGCCAGGCAAACTCACGCCTCATCGTCTCCATGTGCGCCTCCGCAAGCTGCATCTGCTCGTTTAGTAAGCTGAGGCGCTTCTGCACCCACTCCATGCTTTCTTTGCTGTACCCTAAGCTGCCCGTCGAGACCTCATGAGGAGCCATTTGGACCTGGGGGGATCTTGTTAGTAGAACTATGATGGTTACCTGCAACGCAAGTATGTGTCAGAACAGTTCGTAGTCAGACGATGGTCACTGATCTTTTTCATCATTTCATGCCATTGGTTATTTTCAGATATTTTTCAGTTGAGATTTATTCGGTTCATGCAATATTACATTAAGATTTTGTATGTAGCTACTGAGCGCACAAACAACTAGCAAGGACAAGCAGAAAGACCATATGTAGTCTGTAATAAAGTGCATCTGCATAAAATCCAAAATACTTGCCTGCATTAGGACAATGAAAGCCACCAGTGCCACTGATAGTACTGGACCAAGTTGGCTTGATCTCAGGTATGACGTTAGTGAACCCCACAATTCTTGTGAAGTGGAAGCGATGGAAGCATCTCTTCCTGTTCTCTGCTGAATAGGAGGAATGAGGCTCCTCACACCAGATTCATCCTGAGAGGAACTCACCACTGGAACTGCTACTTTCTCGGTATTTTCCTCGTTCGTTGTAGCCCCTTGTTGAACACCAGAATCAGTAGTGCTGGAGGTGCCTGTAAGAATGGATGGACAAAATAGCTTAATTACTTCATAATTTAGTGTTTCCAGTGAAAGAGGACACAACTCAGATAGAGAAAAGTTGGAACTGCAGCAAATATTCGATCGAACCGTGAACTATAAAATACCTTTTGATCGATCGTACTCCTGCTCCAAAAGATCATGACCCTAAAAACATGACATGAGAAAAGATTATATACACCTCCAAATAGAAAATAGCGCTGAGAAATATCTTCAAGTATGAGAATAGACATACGAGCTTAATCCAGAGGCTGAAAACTTCACGGCATTCATCTTTTGTTGACTGCTCTATTTTCCCTGTGGTTTACAGATTTAATAAAGAATATAAGCAGTGACACCATGCGTTCCAAATAAATGATACTATATATGATTTGGGTGTTGGAATAAACTAATTGCATTTGCACAAACATACAGATGCCTAGATAGCAAAATTTGAGCATGGAATCTGATCTACAATAAACAAGATCTGCAAATTAAGCCTCTACATCAACTCCGTTCTATTCATAGTGATACAATCCTCTGAACTAAGCCACTCAATTTCATTGAAAAAATGAAAATAGCATGACGATCCAAAGAACCAACCTGGCCAAATCAAGTATATGACATATTGAACTGCAGGGGGGTTCTCCACTTGTTAACTATAACTGATTGTGTCATTTGTAACCAGGTAACTATAAAAAACTTGGCCGGTGGGGGAAAAGACAGCCCCCACGGTTTTCACATAAGAAGAAACTTCTCCGTTCCCCGACCGAGAAAACCCCCGAACCCTAGCCCCGCCCCGACACTGGGAACAAGACACCGTGGGGACGAGCCGGTCCACAGGCCGGAACGCCGTTACCACCAGTGCTTTGGCACACGGGGCAGCGAGGGTTTTTTTAACCTCCAGCCTGAAATTCGCTCTCACGGGGAGTCGAACCCAGGACCTGGAGGGTGCCTCCGGAGTGCTAGACCAACTGGACTAGCATCCTTTGGCTAACCAGGTAACTATTACTTTGTATGTTTTTCCAACTACGCAACTAAAAAAACAGTAAACACATTAATAAAAACGTGTGCCATTGTTGTGGAAATATAGAGCTGATATAAGTTGTAACACTAGGGGTTTCCTTGGCAAATTATGTTTTTGTTTATCAATACATAAGTTGAAACTTACCATAAAAAGCATATTAGCTTGCAAGATTCAGACACCAGGTTAAGTTGGCGTAACTCAAACTAATAAAATTTATCGCAGAAACTTAGATTGGGTAGGGGTTAATTCTGAAGGCATGCAAAAAATGGGCCCCTAAAAATATTGACTATTGAGTGACATTTTGTAAGTGCTGGAGGCTGGAGGATCCAGGATACAAGGATGCAGCATAATTCCAAATATGGTTCTCGCTGGAGCATTCAGGATACAAGGGATGTAATTACCTCTAAATATTGTTTTCTTGGAAAATGCTACATTAATATATATCCTGAGGTAACAACAGTTCTCATCTAGGCTATCTTGTTCAACATCCCAGATGCCCTGAAGGTAAAAACAAGATCCAACAAGAGTTAAGTTCTTAAGGCTAAGAGCAAACCAATGTTAATATGGCATATAACAACAGAAATTCCAAGCTAGATAAAAACCAACATTATAAACAGCATTGTGGATTACTCACCTCTACAGTGAAATGGTCCCCATATGGAGCATCACCTATTGATTGAGAGGTTTGAATCACTAGACGCCTACAAACAAGTGAAAGAAGTCAGTGGTAGGGAGCTGTAACATCAATTATTCTTCGGAAGGGAAACATTACTACAAGAAACAAGCATGCAGCAGAATGAACAGAATTAGCAACAGATAACTGCTAGCACGAGCACGATCATCTCTGTGGATGCCAAAATGATAATATCTTAAACACAGAAGTTGGCACGGGACATCAGGTTAGAAAGCTAAGACATGCACATAGCCATCAACTGCCAAGAATGCAACCTAATCGGACTAAAATCCAAATATAAGAAATTAAGGCATGAGTTTTGTTCAGGTACAGAGGGCTATGTGATAAAACCAACAAAAAGAGGACATAAATAATTGCTAGTTCTACATCTCCATCCTTTATTCCATAATGACAAAAGGCTCAGTGAAGACACCACTTAACTGGCAGGCAATGGACCTTAGACTAACCTGTTTTTGCAAAGACGAAGTTTCTGAACCTCTTGACAAGTCCCAAATTTTGCACCTAAAGACAATTCAGTGGACCATAAGAAAACATAAAGCAAGTCATAGCCCATGTCATATTCAATGCCAATCAATTTCTTCAGTCAACTCAAAGCTCTTGACTTACCAAGATAAATTTTTATTGGATGCAAAAATGAGACATCCCTTACAAGTCCTCCTTGCTCATCTGTACGCCATTTCGAGCAACTAAATTCTGCAGGTCATCCAGGTCAAAACTCAAAATACTTCTAACGACCAAAGATGTTCATGGATAAGGAAATGATAAATTGGCACCAACCTTTATCACCACATTTTTTGTGGTAATCATCCACAAAGCCAAAAGCACCATCAGACAATAAGAAATTAAAGAAAACCTCCACAGGCACCTGTGTTTTAGGATGTTAGTGTTGTAAGCGTAATTGTCAATAATACTACTACAAAGAAATAGAATCTTGCAAACCTGAAACTTTGACTCCGCGATCATAGTGTAAGATTCAGGTACTGTGAGAAAAGACATGATGCACATTTAGTAAAAACAAATCATGTAACGAGTGGCTAGCAAACGATTATAATGATTATAAAAATAAATAGGAATAGCGAAGATGGCAACAAACCACTAGGAGCATCATCAGCTGGTTCCAAATTGAATGGGTTTAGTGCAACGTTGTCTTCAATTCCATTCTCCTCAACTTTTGAAAAGGTTTTGGAAATGTTGATGTTCGAATCACCACCGTCAGCACTACTTGAGACAGCTGTACTATTGACAGATCTACAGTCCAATATGTTTGAATCATAAACAATTATAGAGAAACTAAGTGAATTTCAAGATGTAAGACAAGTGTAAATCATTTTTGTTTGTAAGCCAAAACCTGTCCAGTGGTGATGAATCTTCATCTTGTTTAGATTCCTTTGCTCCTTCCAACAAAACATAACCATTTTCTTCACTGCTACTAGCTGACTTTGTCTCCTATATAGTGCCGTAAAAGATTCCATGTGAACAACAGTTTAGAAACAAATATAACTTCTAAGTGGCACTGTGGCAGCTCCAGGTCAACAGATTGAATGTGGTAATGATTCATAAAGAAAAAAAACTTGCTAACCTGACGTTCAAGGAGCAATCTTGCATCACTAACATGTTGTTCCCAGCCATCTACTATAATTCGAAAGGCTTCATCACGTGACAAGAAAGATCCAAAAAAGTGCTGAAAGTAACAGGACATTAGTGCAAGTGGTTTAATAATGTATACATTCAAGAAACTTAGACAATGATAGCTCCCTCACCCTTCTAGTACCAGCAACAATTTCAATGGCATTAGGGAAAATGGCAGCTGTCTTTGCTTTACGAACATCAGTTACCTCTTGCAAAGGTATTGTTTTCTGGATAACAGTAACAATGTCAGGGCACTTCTCGAAGTGCAATAAACAAGCTAGAACAGCTATATGGTGATCCTGTCGTTGAATCATTTGTTACCTTTGTCTCATATCCAAATATGTTAGAGTAGAAGCATATATGGTGAAGAAATAAGTACATATGCCCCTGCAAGATAACACAATTTAGTAACAAAGTCCAATAAGAATGCTAACTTTAAATATTTCATGTATTTCCCTATTAAAAGATAAAAAGATAAGTGTGGAACTAAAAAAAATGAAGTTGTCAGATGATCAGATAGATTTTTAGACACAACTGGTTTAACATTCATGAAAGAGAAATATAATAATGCATGAAGAACCAAAGAAAAGCTATGTACTCGTCATATCATGTTTTCTTCCTCGAGGGTTGGTAACTTCAAAAGAATCATTAAAGATGTACTAACATGGCATACATATCATATGCAATCAGCAAACAATAGACCACCAATACTTTGGCCCGTCAGTCTTGACCAAATCAGGCATAGAAAAAATGAATCAGCACAATCTTTTGACAGAATTATCTGACTGCTATATACCCACATTGTTGATTCTTGGAATACACATGAACAATTCGAGGTCACAGAAGAGTATAAATTTTCACCAAATAAAAGTTGGTTACAAACAATACAAGGGAGTCACAATGGATAACAGATAAATGTATATTTTATCGTAATGTTATGGAGACGATTAGTAGAACTACCTGAAGAAGAATATTTTCTTGGAGAGCGCAGTTAAAATCTTGCACGAGAACCTGGATGACACAAAAAAGTTAAGTATAATGCAAACAGCAAATTGCATTCTCAGTTTCTCACTTGCATAAATGAAAGTGTACCAACCAAACGACATTTGTGGAAACCGGTGTTTTGCTTTATTCAAATGGACATGATAGTCGATAAATAAATGTTATCGAATGGCAAGCGCTCTTGAATCAAATGATAAACTTGACATGTATGGTAACAGGCTATGTCAGATGGACACTAAGCTTAATCATTGTTGCTCAAAATCCACCTATCAGAAAAAATAATTAAGTATTATCACTCAAAAAATCCTCTTTTTTGTACAGTGGTTCAACCAACTGTCAACCAAATCAAAACGCGGAAGGAAACTCATGAAACTACAAACCGTTTAGGAGTGATGTTAAACCAACAATAATTATAACAAGGCTCCTCTGAACTCACCCATAATTCAAACCAAACTATCAAAGCAAGATGCTAGCGTACTCCAGAGCAAAGGAGCAAGATGCTCTCATACTCCAGAGCAAAGGGTAAAGCAGCTAGTAATTAATTATTGATAAGGTTTGTTTGCCCCCCTAGAAAACGACAGGTTGATCAGAAAGTCAAAGCCCCCCACGAAATCAAATACCCTCAGCATCAGTACGGGCACTTGAGCATCCAAATTCCCCCAGAACGGAACGATCACGGCCCAAAGTCAACAGCTAGATCGCACGGAGGAAGAGAGGAGGGAGCAAGGGATCACTCGGCACCAATTGGCCGCGCGTCCAATTTACCTCGTCGGGCGGCAGCCGGAACAGAAGCCTGTACTCCTCGCTCCTGCTCGCGAGCAGCGGGCTCTGCACGATCAAACACCGCGGCAATCAGACACGAACCAGGGCAGCAGAAGAGGAGGGGAAAACAAAAAGGAGACGCGGTGCGATTCCAGCGGTGATCGAATTCGCACGCAAGCGCGGTGCGCGCGGCACCCACCGAGGCGTCGGGCGCGGAGAGCTGTTCCCCGGAGTGGGCGGAGGCCGGGGATGAGGACCCGGACGCGTCGACGGCGGGCGGCGCCGACGCGAGGCGCCGCGGCGGGGAGGCCGGCGAGGGCGCGGCGGTGGGGATGTCGGTGGGGCCCGCCCGGCTCGGGGAGGCGACCGTGGGCGAGGCCATGCCGGTGGACGCGGGGCGAGACTGGGGTCGGGTCCGGCGCAGTCGGGGACCTCGCCGGGAGGAGAGCGGTGGGAAGATTGAGAGAGAAGGGTAGGAGTGAGGTGAGGAGAGGAGGAGGAGGGTTTGAAATAATAAAGGCGAGGTGCGTGACGGTGACGTGTTCCGGCTCTCTCTCCGGCGTTTCTGGCTGCTCCACCACCTCTTCCTCCGCCTTCCTCTGCTGCCTACGATATGGGTTTGGTCGTTCCAGACTTTGCGAAGAAGAAAACGGGCAGAGGAGCAATACAAGACGACTAGTGCGTTCGGCCTTCTTTGTTCAGTCGAATTATCTTCCGTTTATAATCAAATCCTACTTTCTCTTGTCATCATGAATATAACTTCGTTATGTATACGTTAACTTGGAAAGTTTTGAGCAAAACGTCTTATAATTTATAATTTAGAATATTAATTATTGTCTTGGAATATCTTTCTGTGACCATATAGTTTTTTAGATGACGATGGTCAAAGTAGTTAGGAAAACGTAAATCTGAACAAAGACATAGCAAAACTAATATATGTGAGGGGAGAAGTAAAAGAAGCTATGATAAGCAAACAAAGCTTACCATCACATATACTTCCTACTAGGTCACTAATCAAGGTGCCAATTTGGTCGGTTTCCCCTTATTTTATTTTATGTAAGAGAATGATTCAGATAAGGTACGGTTTAGACTTTAGTCCGAATCCAAACAAGAAACAACAGCCCCCTGGCTCGTTCTAGTTCGGCGGCATGGCGGCGGCCAGAACCGATAGACCCGGCCAAATCCATCCAGCGATAAAAAAATACCAAAACCACTCACTAGTGCCGACGACACACTACACGCTCCTCGCTCAAACGTCGCATCTCTGGGCGTTGCGTTGCGTTGCGTTGCGTCGCGTCCATGCGGCTATATTCTGAGTCTGAGATTAAGATAAGAAAACACCGCCATCTACGATTTAGCAATTAACAAGTTGGATGAGAAACAAACACCATGATGATTGATTGATTTTTTTAGATATTTAGGATGATGATTGAGTGCGAGGGGCCGGTTGATGGGACGCCCACGCCGGCACGCCACGGCGACCGATCGGGGGCTTTTGGCTTGGGCTCCGCGTCGGGGCTGGGGCAACCCCAAGCGTGCCGGTTTTGGTCAGGGATCGGCGTTTGCCGCTGCGGGGCCACGGCGACGGCGACGCGGCACCCGTGGCGTCGGTGGCAACTCGTGTCGTCGGCAGTCGGCCGGCACCCGCCTCTGCCTAGCGCGCGACCGCGGCGTACGGGTGGGGTTCGTTGCGGAAACGTACAGGATCGCTCTGGCCCGCTGATCCTGTCATGCGGGTCGGGAACCAATGGGCTCGGCCAAGTTTTCGTTGGGCAGATATTTTTTTTTAAGAATTACAGCGTACAAAACTTTGAGTTTTTTTTTTTATATAAAAGCCTATAGGCAAGCTTTATTGATTGAGCAAAGTTACATCATTAGCTAAAACATCGTCCCAAACTCATAAGGATCGGATTGGACTTTGAACTCGATAAGTCGACTTGCATTCTTTCTATATTGTATATTCCATTGTATATTGTTACATTGTATCATTTGTTGTTTGACCCTTGCTTGATATTTTTTCACTTATGCATTATTGACTCATTCTTTATTCTTTAACACTTGATCAATACCAATCAATAATCAATATCTACTAGTCATGTAAAGCAAGCCCTTGCGATAAAAACATATTCATTTCTCTTTGTCTCTTATTGCCTTAGCAAATATCCTTTTCTCTTCTTTTATGATATATTATATGACATTAGTTTTACATAATCATTAGCAATGAAAAAAAGTCAAAGATCAAGATCATTAGTTCTTTAATTATCCTGTCATCCGCCTACAAAACACCAAAATGCCTACATGCACTTTTTCAATGATTTATGTATTGGTCTTAAAATTGAATATCCAAAAAAACACAAAAACAAATAAATGAATTTACTATGACTATTTGTGCATGGAATTATGGTCCGTTTGGTGAGTTATAATTTTGATGTAAAAAATCATTGCAAGTCTCCATAATTTTAGTCTAACTTGAGATGCTTTTGACTCCAAAAAAAAAAAGGTAAAAATGGCTTACGATTTGGAATGGAGGGAATATTAACCATATCAAATAAGTAATATTATTTATGTTATATGAAATGTATTTCTATAATATATATCATATAAGAGTATCTCAAAGAGATTAGTCAAAAAGACTTTTCAAATTCATTGGTTTAGCTACTTGACAAAAACTACTAGAGTATTTCAACAGGCTCATTAAAACCAAAAAGGTTGGATGACTAGTGAGGTAAGCTAAATTTGAAGAGTCATTTACAAAGTCTGTTGGAGGCATTTTTTCTTTAATAATAGTCAAATTTACCTTTGGAAGATGATTTGGCTATTTTTTGAGGTGTTCTAAAGTTCATCAAATTTTATAGTTTGATTTAGACCAAATATAGAAATCCAAAGACACGTATTTTAACAACAAAGCTATTTTTTCGGAAAAAGGCGGGCAATACTCGTGTTCTCCCACGCGTCGGTTCAGCTGGAGCTCTGGGTTGGGCTCAAACGCAGGACCGCACTAGCAGGCGCGGCGTAGAGGCCAAAACCCTCCCAAACAAACTCGCGGAAAGCCGCACCACCGTCCACCGAGAACACCATTAAGGACGGACGCGAGAGGGAAGGCCGCCGAAAG